>JAOEHY010038546.1:0-51665 GCA_025447955.1 Psilopsiagon aurifrons
AAGAACACTTGAGCTTCAAGGCCATTGAGTCCATCTCTGACCATGCTGAGATGGTAGTCCTGCTGCATCTTGACATGCAGGGGGAAAAAACATAGCCTTGTTTCCACTTTTCTGTGTACCCACTTGAATGACTGGATCAAGGTTGAACAACCGCAGACAGAAGGGGAAATGTGAAATACGTCAAATGGTACTTTTTGTCATCAGAAGTGCTCAGGGGTTGTGGCCAATGAGGCAAGAACAGACAGGCAGCCTGCAGAACGGGGCATTTCTGACGCTGAAGTCCTATTGGGGTTTTTTTGGACAGTTACGTATAAGGCGCCGAAGGAATGGCTTAGAACTACTATCCCCACCTACAGTATTTCTTTTCCTTTACACTTACGGTAATAATGTTTGGGCAACAGTTTGTTTTTTTCAGTTCCCATTTACTACTCATTGTGAAACTTGGTGAGATTGGTCATGCTGTAATGTCACTCCATGAATCTGTGGATAAAGACATTTTTCTTCAACAGTTTTTTGCTGTATTTACAAATCCATCCCATTGTTTGTGTCATTCCTCAGGGCATACAACATGGTTGGCAGTGATCTGGTAGAGACTTTCTGCTATCCTTCTCATTTTTATTACCGTGTATTTAGAACATATGCAAATGTTTTCTATTACCTCATCCAACTGCTAAAACACTGAGTACCAAAACTGATTGCAGAAATTTTCATCACTGCTACAACAAATGACTTAAGCATGATTTGATGCAAAAGGCATATTTATAAGAACAAACTATTAAAGTAAAATTCCACATAATACAAACAGCAGCACCATGGCAAGCTACAAAGATCAAGTTACACTTGAACTCCAAGGTTTTCAGTGGAAGTAATTAGTCTGAAATCAAAATTTCTACCCTTAGCCTGTCTGCAGAAGAAATGGATTCATTTAATTATGCTACAGAACAAGGAATCTTTCCAATCTGTATGGTGAGTGGTGCAGCTATTCCTTTTACTTGGTAAGAGTAAAATTCTTTATTTTAGATTATCTATGCCTTAAATTCACAGAAATGTAAGTTTAAATTCACTTCAAAGTCACTGACATTAAGTGGCTTTACTTAATTTCATTGAGAACTGCATGGAATATCTGAGTCCTAACCTGCTTAGTGAAACTTGACCTTCTACGATAGCAACCAAATAAAAACTCGCTTATGCCATTTCCAGTTGCAGAAATAATGCCTAAGCAAACACTACTGATGAAGCCTTCAAGAAGAAAACATCTGCAGTAGGCAGATAATATAATTTTAAAGGCAATCTTGAATGAGAACCTTTTATGTCTGTCAGCTATTTTAGTATCCAAGAATTACCTGCCACTGGAAAACTTATGTAACTGAACAGTGCTGAGGTAGGGAAGTTTTGTCTTTGCCCATAACCGAGGCTATATCTACAAAACAAGTGTCTATATACTGAGAAAAATTTTATCCTTAGAAATTCAAATCTGTGATCAAATAGGTGTTAGAATAAACATATACTGCTGTTCATGTATGGGATTGCAAAATGTAAGGCAAAACAGAAGCGACAGAAGATCAGCCTATATTTTTATATTTCACTTCATTAAAACAATGTATCTTTAAATCTCTTAGTATGCTGCCTTGTTCGTAACGGTGCTTTCTAAAACACTGCCTGATCACCATAATGTTCTTCATGTTACAATATTCAGGTTTGATCCTATCTTATTCATCATTTAATGTTGAAGAACTACATTTCTAACCACTTTGGCACCCATTACAAGGATGTATGGATTTCCCCATGTTCCCTTTTGCCACAAAGCAGCACAAGTCTGCACAGTGTTTGTGTTCTGCAAACACTGACAAGCGAACAGACACCAATGTGTGCCCAGGGCGAGCGCCTGTGACCACAAACCCCAGCAGGGTTTCTGAAGGTGCAGGTTTTGACATCTGTAGGCAGAGTTATTTCTGGATATTCCCTGATTTCCTGTCACTGAGGAAAGGGGCGCCGACGTGCACATGAAAGGAATTGTTAGCACCCGGGTAGAAACTGTAGTATGTGTGTTGCTGTAGCTGTATAAGTGAATCCAAGTTTGTAATGGGAAGCTGTATCTTGTCAGCTTGACTGAACCGGTGTGGAAGGAAGTCTGTGTTTGTCTTCCTCCTAGCTCTTTTCAAGCTGAATAGTTACTGCTGCTCTTCCCGGTTCTGAACTCCCCGCATCTCCAATCTGACAGCAAATTCCCCAGAAAAAAGCACTCCAGTCCTCTCTCGTGCATGACTAAACGTACACACTGCTTCTGCTGCCCTGCAGTGCAGTAAATACATCTAAAATCTGATGTCTGAGCTCATCTTAGCATCTTCTGTCTGGACTCCTCTGCTGTCTGCTGAGTAGGCATGACATCATCTAACAGTGCAGCACAAACACATTTGGCTCAGAGCATCACTGGGCACTGGCACAGCAGACAGATGTACAAAATTGTGTGGGAAACTGAAGTTTAAAATGTGGCTGCAGTACCTGGAGAACAGCCATAGTCAGTACTAAGATTCAATATCAGCAACTACCCAAACAGAAATGTGCCCTTCCTAGGAAGCCAGAGGTATCAGTTCTAGGGCAGAAATTTGGCTTTGACAAAGCCTTTCTCCGCAAGCCAGATTTCCCATACAACCAACCTTAACCATCACCACAGGAGAACTGAGTGAGGTGGCACCTAAGGAGCACATGCATATAATTCAAGGTGTTTAACACATTATGATGTCTCACTAAGCTTTACCAATTCAGCATACACTGACTGTGAAAATGGACACAGTATGAAATCCAGTCTCACTTCTTTAACAACAAGCAAGAAGATGACAGCAGCAAGCACTCACCAGCTGAGAAACAGTACCCTGGTGTGCTGCTGAAGCTACCCATCGCATTCAGCTCAGAACTGAACCAGCAAAACTAGGATACCCGTGAAGTACCAAACAACAGCCAACATTTTGTCTCCCCAGCAATCCCCACTTTTTCTAGAAGTAATTTCTGTTGTTGCAAGCTCACCATGCCCTAAACAATGCTCACAATTAAAATCCACTGTCTTAAACCTGGCAAAAGCATCTGGCTGAGCATTACATTCTGAAATGGATCAAAGCTCACATTTCTGCCCCTAAGAGGCAATCATGATGTGACACCTCACAAACTTAGAACACAACAAAGGCATGAAGAATTTTTTCTCTGTGATATATTCAGCCTGAAATTCAGCTATGGATGAAGGATTTTTATTTTTCCCCACATGCATATGATAACTCAGTGCACTAGGAAGAATGTCTTTGAAAAGCAAATCCCCCAGAAGAAAGCACAATAGTTAACATATATGGAATAATTTCCAAATAAATCATGCCTACCACTTTTGCTGCCTTACAATGAATTTGGGTAATAAGTACCTTAAAAGCAGCTCTAATGAAGTGTGTCGATTGTGAAAATTAATTCAAGAGGTAGTTTGGTTGGCAATTCTAACAAAGTCTATGTGGGGAGATTGCCAGCATAGTTTATGTGCATATGCAGATCTTTGTTGAGTATTACTCCTGTTGTGCCTCTGCCAAGAGGGAAAGTTTGCCCTCCCCTGTGGCCAGAAGTGCTACTGGCCAAAGTCTTCGCTACCTCGTTCTATTCGCCGCCGGGGCTGCGGAGAGGCGGGTGGCCGGCGAGCCGGTAAAGGCGCTGCCCTCCATCTTCTTTGTCCCACCCCGCCCTTTTCGGCGCTGCCCGAGCGGAAAGCTGAAGCACCGCTAGCAAACGTCGGGGGGAACAAGGATTGAAGCGGCTCCCGGCCCTCTGCAGTGCCACCACTTCTGGCACGCCTTGGGAATGCCGTTTCCCACACCTCCTTGACTAGAAAATACAGCTCGGAGTGAAGACTCCCTCCACTAGTCACTAACCTGAAGCTTTAGCGCCAAGGCAATCTGGGATGGGAGTGCACGGCCATAGTGGTCCTCTCCTGTCACCGAGCATTCCTTGCTACTCCAGTGTTGCAAACTCCGTGTTCAATGTTTCAGTCATGCTTGGAGGCTTAAATTTGTCAGTCCCTGTTCTCCCTAAGCTGGTGCTTCAAGGAAAGAAATGCATTAAATGGCATAAATATTGCCTTGTTATTGACAGTGTGCTAGCCCCAGTGCAATGAAGAGAGATGGGGTTCAGGCCCAGAGCGTGGGACTGCCACTCAAAATACACCTGCTTAGCCCAGTTCCTCTTAACACCAGTCAAGGGAGGGTACAAGGCACCTTTTGGAGAACTCCTAAATAGCACAAACCCGATTCTGCTTGAAGGTTATAACAGACATTAGTGACCACAAAGACTTACCTTCTTCCCTCACTTAGGAGCACATTTACATCACACAAAGCAAATGGCAAACTTCTCCCATCACAAAATGTTGTAATTGCTACTGACCCAACTAGTTCTGTGCCACACACCATGCGTGGCCTGTAAGTAGTGAAAACTTATATTACTTCAATAAATCATTATAAAAGCCACATCTGCTCAGGCAGATAACTATCAGGACCTTCTCTGCACATCAGTTCACAGGAGGCTACAAAGAAAACGAGTAAATATGCTTCTCCTGGGTACAGGTAAAGCAACAGGCAACATTAAAGTAACTAATGTGCCAATCAGTTAATATCCAATGAATAGCAAATGAAAGAGTGGCTCATTATGACAGTAGCAAAATCATTCATTAGCCTGCAAGGCTTTATTTTGATGTAATGATTAGAATAGACAATACTAAAGGGGTTATCCTGCCCCTTTCTGATCTGTGCTGGGAGAAGTTTTGAAACATCAGCATGTTTTTGCTCAGAACATGGAAGAAAGCTTCTACATCACACTCCTAAATTTAGACAGTGCAACTGTTCCTTTCTTCCCCTTTAATGGTAGCTTTCCTCCTCAATTTTAGATCTCAGTGGTTTCTTGCCTCTGCTTGCTAGGCAAAATTGTGTCTTGAGCTATCAGAGAGGAATCAAACACTGTCTAGAGCTTGAGAGAGAGCATCGAGGCCCTTGGGCAGCTGGGCAGAGGTGCTAAGTCCAGCTGCCCTGGCAGCAGTAATGTGGTTATGAAGAAACAACCACAAACGTGTGCAGGAACCCAAAAGCTCCAGCACTACTCACCAACATGAGCGTGAGCATGGGCAGGTCATTCCTCCACATTACGCTGAAAGCTGTGAAACTGCAGTAGTAGTAGAAGAAACAGAAGCACCTTTAAGGGGATGATACCCTAATATTTCTAAAGCTATTCTCATCTGCTCTAAGATAGCTATTTAAATTACTTGTTTTTTAACAGACAATCCTTACTGCACAGGGGCTAATTCAGAACAGCAGTTCTTGACTTCTGGAAACATTCCAGAACTTGAATCCAGTAGTGACTATGTTCAGAAAGTAATAACGAATCTTCAGTTGACACTTAGCTTTTCCTTCCCATCACCATGTTGTAAGAACCTAAGTAGTACAGAATAAGATAAATTAAGAGATTATAGGGTTGAAAAGCATGGTTGTTAATATTCAACATCTACACAGCACCAGATTTTATAATCTTCCGTATGATTTAGCGTGTACCTGAGGAAGCAGAGCTGAGTTCCTAGGTGTATCTTCTCACTCCATTATACCGATTGCCAATATGGCTCAATTTTCTTTCCTTTTAGCAATGAGCTAAAAGGGTGTCAAAATAAATTGATTAATGCAGTTACAAACTGGCTGAACAAAGGCAAGGAACAGATATTAGTTGCTGTATAAATACACTTGATGAGAGGTGACTAGAAGGGAAGAAGACCTGTACCTAAAGGACAATGTTGGGATGAGAACAAGTGGGGAAGAATCAGAAAATACAAAGATGTCCACCTGCATCCTTCTTCGCTTTTACAAAAGCTGGTTCTTTCCTCTGGTAAAGCCACAGTCATCCAGCAGTGCCATCACCTGCCAAGGTACTGCGGGAAGTGATGGGATTTCTAGATAATGTTGGTGCTCTTTGTCTTCCATAGCTCCATTACTGCAGGCTAAAATTAGAAGGTGCTAGAGAACAAGCACTGCCAAATCTTCCCTGCCAAACATTAACGAAGGGAAGTGATGAGGGAAGGCTGGCCAGCCAACCCAGCTCCTGCCTGCAGCCACTGCAGGACCAGCAAGGCTGCTGCAGCCAAGTCACATCAGCAGTGCAACAGCAGAACATAAACCACCTTCAATTACACTCCATAAGCACTTCTAAGGGCCCTGACAACATTCCTCAAGTAGCAGAACAGGGGAGGAAATGCATAAAACAGAGCATTATGCCCTGCCATTTGCACTGCCAGTCTCTACCTGCGCCACATCCACAGCTGTGCTAGGCACTGACTGTCTCTAGCCCGTACTTAGCCTTAGGGTAGTTGAATCAACCAGGTTGGAAAAGACCTTTAAGATCATGAAGTCCAACCTTTACCTCAGCACTGCCAAGGCCACCACCAACGCATGTCACTGTGGGCCTCATCTACACCGTGTGTGAACACTTGCAGGGACAGTGACTCCGCACCACCCTGGACAACCTGTTCCAATGCCTGAGCACCCTTCTGGGTACTCCTTTTAGTTGGGGGTATCTCAGCCAGCGGACGCACAGGGTTGCTGTCAGCCATCTCTGCAAAGATACCAGCTGGTGTAGGACATCTTGTGCAGGCTCTCTGCAACAGAAGCACATATTAAAGGAGCGTTTGCGTCTAAATTTGTCTTCTGGAAAAGTCTAGAGGGAAAATGGCACAAGAATATGAGAATCTCTGCACATTGATAGTCTGTGCTAAAATAAATCATCACAGGCATCAGTGGAAATCAATTTACAGCAGCTCTGAATCTCAACTTCACAGATTCTACACACTACCATAATGTACTTAGCAAGGAATTTTATTCCCACTGTGGAGTTACTGGGTGGCTGGGACAAAGAAACCCTTTCTCTAAGGAACTGCAGTGTAATTGCAACAAACCCTGCAGAATTTCCGCAACACCCAACTGCTTTTACTCCTACTGATTTCTTCAAGGTTCATCCACAAGGACTTTTTCGTATGCAGTTATAAAACCTACAAATGGAAATGCACATTTTAAAACTGGCACGAAAAGAGGGATCAGAGATGGAGTTAAAGCATTCCTAGAAGTCTCTGCAATTCTGCCACTACAGCATCAACAAGCTCTAGATTTCCCTTTGGGCTTGTTACAGCTCCTAATCCCTACTCCCTGTGGGAGAATCCCCCCTGCCAAAGTCAGTGAGGCTCCTCTTTCTGAAATCAGAGGCAGCAGGACCAAAAGGCCAGAAGAGCTTTAGTAAGTTCCCTGATCACACCCTAATATTTTGTCCTGATTCTGCCCCAACTGCTGCATCAGCTCCGAGTCTCAATGGCTTCAAAGGGGTTTCTCATGTATCCAGCAACCCCCTGCATCTTATGAAGTGTTGGAAGGATTAAAGACAGGCTGATACATGGCAAGAGTATATCTGCCCTTCCCCAAAGAGGGTAAGAGTGCTGTGAATTATTAATCACTATAAATTATACCTGCCAATGGACATCTTTGTTTTAATACCTTACAGGAAAACATCAAAATTAAGTGCCATGGTAGGGAAATGACAACAGAGATCAAACATGCTATTATGAGGAGGTAAAATTATACAAGAGCCTAGGGAAACAGCCTCATCCTTTTTGAATGCAGACTGTCTAAGGTTCTGAGGGTGAATCTGAGATTCACTTTCCAGCCACACAAACAGGTCGATGGAAATGTACGTATGATCTGAAATTGAAATTAACTTTCCAATTGATTTTGTTTCCTTTAAAATCCCAGGAAACCTTGAGAAGGTTCAGAAATAACCTTTTAAGAACACAGTTCTTGACACAGAAGTAGTGCTTAGGGTAACATCCTGAGCCTTCCAGCTGCACTACAATCTCCATGGTCCTTAACCAAGCCCAAGCCACCGCTCCACAGTTCATTTACTACCACATCATGTTCTTTGGAAAGAGACAGTCCTCTTCAGGTTCTGAAGGGATCTGACAGGGATTGCTCTATCATTGCTATAGGATTATTTTGCAAGCAATGATTACTAAAGCAAAGCTAGAAAAATGGCAGGCATTGTAATCAATTAAACTCAGAACTGCATTTCCAGCTGTCAAACACCTTCTTTCTTTTATACAACAGTTCCATTAATGTTCCAGAGTGCACCTTATGATTCTGAGATCTCAGCAATGTCCTGTTACTCATAATTTCCCTCCAGGAATGAATAACCATGATCCTGAGAGCTCTGAGGATGTAGGAAAAAGTCCAGTCATGTCAAAAGCGTCCTGACACAAGTGATCCCTCTCCTGTCAATTCTAAAAGAATAGTATTATCCTTGTCTCTGCTAATATCTGTTACTTACTACTATAGAGCACAGCTTTGTTGGTTTAGATCAGTAGTTTACATCCAGGGCTCTGCCCTTCCCAAAGGCCCCAAAGTTTATTCTCAAAAGAATAAACTACTCCTAAAGGATGCAAAAAAGGTGACTTCCACAGGAGAACCACCTTAGCCACTGCAGTAACAAGATGGCAATAGGAACTTCAGCTATCACCTTCAGAAGAGACCTGTGATCTCAGGCCTTGTACTTGTGCTGGAATCCTGGCACACCCTCAGGCTCTCCATGCAAACTCAGTTAAAGCAAGCCCTAGGCAATCAAACCTTGCTTTTCCCTGCAGATGTTCCCTAAGAGACCATCTTTCCCAAAGAGCTGAGCAAGGCAGGAGGAATACCAATTATGTACATGGGGAATCTGGGAAATACAGAGAAAATTACTTAGGTCAAGCAAGCAGTCACCAAGGGGTTTTGGTCATTAACGGTCTAAACAGGGAAGATGACCAAGTTTAAGATGGGAAGAGAAGCACAGGGAATTCTCCAAGGCCAGGCAGCTGGGGAGAGGTAGAGCTTCCCTCAGCTGTGCTGAGCTACAGACCTGTTGAATAGGTCACACTGCCTCCAGAGGCCTAACTGCAAAGCGCTGCTTAGAAGATAACAGAGGCTTTCTGGTGCCTCTAAGAGACGACCTTAACCCTGAATGATGAGGCAGCATGGCCCAGAGGTGAGGCAGCGAGGCCATTATAGATGCTACACAATACCCTAGACAGGATGGACACAAAGAGATGTTATTACCCTTATCTTCACCTGCAGAACCATATATTGCAATTTAATGTGGAATAATTACATTGCTTTTTTTTTTATCCTCTGGACAATGAAGACCTCAGAAAAATAAAACATAGCTTGTCCGTCTTCATTTGTTACTTACTTCAGTGGACATTAATACAAGACCTTTCTATACAGTGACAGAAAGGATGGCTGTGGTTCTAAACCCACTTTGGATCCAATCACAGGCACAAATACTTCCATCAGTCTCCACTGCCTCCAGTTGATGGGTACCCATTCTCATTAGCTCACGATATGATCTTCTAGTTGCTGTTGTTTGTTTCACCTATTGCTAAAAATTGCAACTGTTGTCAGTGTCAGGCTAAAGAGAAAGCAGCAGTAAGGTTCCCAGCCTATTGTGAAATAACTCAAGATCCTGTAAATTAGCATATATTTAGCATATAATTTACATTCCTATCACAAGGAAAGAGTGGATGGTCTATCCAGGGAAAACCTATTTCAGATGTGCTATTAAATGCTTAAGACAGAGGTTTGCAAGTAAGGTGCCAAATTCAGCTGCAGAACTTCAGAAGCCTTTATAATCCCATCTAAAATTATTTTAATGCAGTTTTCTTTAGTGCCACTTCCTGCAACATTATTTCCCTTTATCTTTTAACACGCTGAGCTTTGATTATAAACACATTTCTATTAACTACATTCAAGTAAAGCCAGTTTTATCTGCGGAGGATCTAACCACTGATTCAAGCCATGGATGCAGTCAGCTGAAAAACCAAAGCTAAACCACTCCTGCAATAAAGTGCCAATCCATAGCAAGGCATTTGTAATGAAAGGCTACACTTACCCAGAACCCCTCAACACACAATCCATTGGTATCAGTTATGTAAAAGGTCATGAGAAACAACTCAAGTGGTTTGCACTATCCCATTACTTCATACCTTCAGTTAACATTTATATGACAATCTTTAAAGTAGAACCAAAACCCCACACTTTCAAACCAGTGTGTGGACTTGTCATTTTCCACCATATTGTACTCAAAGGTTTTTATTATACCCGAATCCTTTTATCACAAAATAATTGATCATTTGAGAATTCATTTATTACCTGCTTAGACTTACATCCTGCAGGACATCACTGCTTCAAACTGCCCAACTTAGTCCTGAAAGCGTCCTGAATTGCAAAACCTTTGACTCCCCAAGATGGAAAGGTGTGTGCCCTTCATCCTCGAGATGCACCTTGGTTAGTCCAACAAGACTACTTCAGCATGGAAAGTTACTCAGTTAGTAGACACTTGAGCATGTTCAAATCAAACCATAGGCATTTGCGTGTTTGGGTTTGGCAAATCAGGTCTGAAGTAGTGTGGAGCTCATCCCATTCCTAGTTAAAGGTTGGTAAGTAGCACTTCCTAAAATCAGGGCCTACCTTTGTGATCTTACCATAACAGTTGTTCACGCATATAAATACAGATGGATGGAGTGGGAAGAAGCAAAGAAAGATCTGAGTTGGGGAGAATGAACGCCCAATAACACTCAGAGTAATACTGCACATTTCTGAAAGCAGGAGAAAGTGGTGAACGAGCCAATATTCTAAATGCCATTTAGACTTCTGCCCTGTATATGCAATCCATACCACCAGTAAAAATCAGGGGGCACATCCTAGAAACAAATTCCAGAAGAAAGAACTGCTCTGAAAAACCACTGGGGGACTGCTCACAGAAACTCTTCCCCTGTATGATGGGAGTTTGTCAGTTTGCTGTCAGTGCTTCATTCATTTCTGCTCTTCCAGCCTATGCAAGGGAGCCAGCATTGTCAGAGGAACCCATGGAGTATTTCAAGGCTCAGATCTGAATAACACTTGTTTAAATCTATTTATTGAGGCAAGCAAACATGCATGCTCAGCTAGACCTGTGGGTTAAATAGATTTTGCCTCAGGAAGAGGATAGGCTTTATTACACCACGACACATAGAAGAGTGACAAAATAGCTTCAGGAGTCTTAAAAGGCTGGGAGGAGTTCAGTGGGCTTCTAAGAGCACACCACATTCCTGTGAAAGTCCTAGATATCCCCCAAGCAAAAATCCCACTGTAGCCAGAGGCCTTGAAACTGGTATTGAAATACAGCTCCCAGGGGTCACTCTGGAGCCTGTCCTCCCCTGAGAAGAAAGGGTAGGAGTTTCCCCTGGAAGAAGCCTGCAGGGATTTGATCCCTGTAGGTGGATGCTCAGTGATGCTCCTTTGCTAACAATTGCATTTCTGTTCCCGTGAGCTGCAGTCACTGAGCTGGGTGGGGCATTCTGCTACCGTGGTGCTGGGGAAACGCTTGGGAAAGAAAAAAAGTCCATCTCTATCAGCACAGAGGAAGGCAGTGCAGGGAAAAGGAATGGTGTTTGTGGGAGCAGGAGCTCCTTTCTTCTGCCCTGCTCCATGTGCACATACACACACACCTGCAGAGAGCACACGGGTAACATTAGAAAAGGCTCTAGGAGACGTGCTGCTTTTTAGGGGAAGACACTGGCTGCCACATACATGCAAGTGACATAAAGGCAAGAAACTGCAGGGTGGAAAGGACAGATCCCTTCTGCAGCCTGTGTTCAAGTGGCATCTCACACATACACACATATATATAAGCACCCACCTTGTCATTCAGGTTCTGCAGCGCCTCCTTCCCAGTGGCACTCCTGATCTCCACCTTTCTCCCAAAATCAACAGATGGTTCCCCTCCCTTCCTGCTCTGCCTGGAATAGACGGACTGAGCATCCGGACCCAGGTGGGCAACATCTTTCTGCTTTGCCACCACTTTGTTAGATCCGCGGCCCACCGAGAGGGAGTCGAAGTCGATGGTCTTGTTCTCCAGGGAGCCTTCCACGGGGCAGAACATGCCACAGAATTTCTGCCGGGGCTTGGGACTGCCCGAGCCCAGGTTTTTGAAGAAGGCTGGCACTTCTTCCTCCTCACCCTGCCGCCCAGACTGCTTCTTCTCAGCCATGCCTTGTGTGGTCTCCCTGCTAAGGGAAAATAATAACAGCAGTCACCGGGAGGATCCTTCACACACACACACACACACTCGAAAAAAGGAGAGGAGAAAAAAAGCAGCAAGCGATTGTTCAGGGTCCTAGAGACACGGCAACATCAATTGCAAAGGGCTGTGCCTGGCAGGTCCCCTGCCCCCATCAGTGCAAGATAGCCTGTGGCTCGCTCTGTGATGCGGTGCAAAGTTGAGGGAAGGTTGTGGCAGATCCTGCTGCAATCAAGGGAGGAGGTTTCAAGTTCCCAGCATCCAGATGGGAAGGGAGGGAAAAGGAGAGAGGGGGGAAAAAAAATAATTAAAAAAACCCTCACTCTGCAGCAGAAACTGAGGATTGATCCGGAAGTGATGCGAGTGGTGAATTGGCAAATGGACTCGATCAGGTTGGAACAGTAGCGCCCATCACACCCTCCCTTTCCCCCTCCCCTTCCCTGGCGTGCTGCTGCGATCACTACAAGTTGCCCAGAGGCTGACGGGGACTGAGCCCCCCCTCACCTCGGCTGCTCTGGAGGCGTGTTCCCAAAGCAGGGCAGTGAGGAGCTCGTCCTTCCTCCCCCAGCCCCGCAATGGTGGAGTCAGGGAGTGCTCCGGGAATCCTTTTGTTCCTCACTTTTCTCAGAGCAGCAGAGCTGGAGGGCTGGGTCAGTAGGATAGTGGGAGACAAGATGCTGACTCATCTTTCTGGGTTTCGGGGCATCGCTGGTGCCCTGACTCAGGTGGACCCTCTTCGGGGGATGAAAAGGGCTGATTGATGGCACTGGAGAGAGAATGAGAAAGAGACACAGACGGACAAGGGGTGTGGGAACCGAGTGAGATAGGAAAACGAGCCGTTAACCAGGACTTACCTCCAGGAGCTGAAATTAGTGATCTCTGGAGTCAATTAAGCCTCTGCAATGCCAGCAGTCCCCAGGCCCTCCCTGCCAGGGGATCAGGGGAGGCAGCCAAAGGCGGCTCCGGCTGAACGCAGGTTTCTAGAGGAGGAGACAGCGCAGCAGCCCTTCTGCCACGCCGCTCTCGCCCATGCATGGGGGGGCTGTGGGGGCACAGAGGGGCAAAGGGGTGTGAGAGAAGCGGGGACACACGCACACCACATAGGTGTCCCCACACACACAACTGGCGGGCCGGCCGCGGGCGCTGTCCCTTCAGCACCACCCGGCTCCGGGGGGGCTCAGGGCCACGGCCCAAGCCCCCAAAACTGCCCCACAGAGGCTCGCATGAGCTGCTGGGCTCTATCACACCCTCCTGCTCCTAGTGACTGCGAGAGCTGATGTGTATGGGATCCTCTTGACTTACTGTCTTGGGTTTGTACCCAAATGAACTGCTCCAGCAGCGCGTGATGTGGAGCGAGGGTTTCCGAACCAAACGGCTTGGCTCAACACAAGACCCCACGTGGCCCTGCAAATCCAGCTGAGCCCGTGCGCAGGGATGGAGAGCCATTTTCATCCCAGCGATGCTGCACACAATAGGTTTGGCTGGGCTGTCTCCACCTGATCCATGTTATTAACACTGCTGCTGTGAGTCCTCACGGCTAATCCACACGCAATATCGCTCTGAACTGAACCCAATCACCAAGCTGTTCGTTCCTATGCATTATTCATCAGGGTGCATCTTTGCACACGCATACATTAAATGTTAATTTGGAGGCATCTGTGTCCAAATGGTTACCAAGCACCTTTGCAAGATTCAAGAAAACCGCTAAAAGCAAAAATTAAATTAAAAAGGAAAAAAATCTGAGCCCTCTCTCCCTGCAAACCACACCCAGATCAATGCATCTGTACCAAAGGGTGGGAAAAAAAAAACCCAAACCAAGGTCATAAGCCCTGTAATAAATGCACAGCACAGCAATAAAAGACTCCAGACTAAAAGGACAGAAAGAAACCCACAGCTTGGCCCTGAAGGATGAAGATGATGTGCTCTGGTAACTAATGAAGGAGGGAGAAATCCAAAGACAGAGGCCCTCCAGGGGAAAAGCTCCAGCTCCTTCCCCTTCTGGGACCGCAGCAGTGGATCAGCCAGGGTTGTAGGCACACTGATCTCAGGTGCTTTGTTGGGGACTGGAGGCCAACATATGGTCTCTCAGGTACACCAAAGCCCTGTATTATTCAAGGTTTATAAATATTAATAGTCCTAGCACTGCTGATCAGGCAGTTCACAGAAGCTGCAGAGTGCTGACAGGGGCTCCAGCAAGCTGAAAGCCTCCAAGTGATTGTGTTGACACGTCTGCAGCTTGCTGAAACGTAGGCAGTGGCTTTCAGGGCCAGCCTTAAATAAAGCTCATTCATCGCTTGGCACATCCTTGGGAGACGCTCCGATGGCCACAGCCACAAGCCTCTGCGGCGGGGTGGAAAGAGAATGAGCCAGCCTAGAGATGGTGAAGTGACTGAGACCAGAATGAAATCCCACAAACTCTGCAGCTTCCAACCATTTCAGACCTAAGGAAGGTCACTCCCAAAAGCTGAAGTTTCTACCACACAGATCTCTTTTCCAATAAACCCTCAACACAATCACACATTGCACAGCCACATACGAATATTTCTGCTTTCCACAGGCACTTGAGGTCCCAAAATCCGAGTGATGTATTTCCTACACAAGTCCCATTGAGCCTCTATAATGTCTGACACGCAGGCATTGTTTAACATCCCAGAATTCCCAGCCAGATACAGCAGATTCCTCACCAACTTTATAATAAAAAAGAGTACAGACTGATGCAATGTAAGAGTCCAGTTTGAGTTAGCACGGCACAGGTCCTGAGTGGTAGTGTATGAAACCAGCAACTAGACACACCCATGCCCTAAGCATGGAAATAACCATATCTTGCTGAAAAAATCCCTGGGAGCTGCTAATCTGTTTGCTGATAATCCCACAGGGTGTCTGTTCTGAGACCCACACAATTTACTCTGAAAACAACACTGACCCTTATCTGAATTCCATCAACCAATCAATAAGAGAAATTCCTCAGATAACAGCTCATACTTAGCCCTATTGACAAACAAGAGTGGAGAAACACTGAAGGTACTTAAACACAACCTGAGCAATGAATCAGACCACTGAGTTACACTGGCAGCCTTCAGTCACCATGCAGCTGATTTCATATTCTGATCCTGTAATGACTATTAACTGGTTCTTGCAAAGTAACAGGGATACAGATAGAGTAGAATAACCTGAACACTTCTTTGCAGACAAACCAGTTAGCAATACATGACCAGTTAGTTCATTTTATCAGTTAATGTGACCCACACACCATCTAATAAAAGTATGTGGATTCCTTCAACTGAGTGGAATCACAACACCAGCTTTTCTTGACATCTTTTAACATCCTTCCTTAACACTCTGGGCAAGCGACTTCTAATAGTAATATCTCAATCCCACAAAATAGGAGAGTGATGAATAGAGAGCTTGCACAGCCTGCCTGAACCTGCACAGGAAAGTGGTGGCAGAACTTCATTTAGGATTCTTTTATGCTAGTGCACAAAAGTCCTAAGCTAGTGAGGACTTAATGTCACTTAAGCACTGCAGTACCACATGACAAAAGACAATCCCCGCCTGGGGATTTGCCCTGGCAGAGACAAGAAAAAGGGCTGCATGAAGAGCACAAGGATCCTTTGCAAAAGGAAAAAGATTGACATTGATATAGAGGAGAAAACGGGAGAACAAAGCTAAGAAGGAGGCAAGCTCCTTGTCAAGCAAGTGGAAAATTAGGTCTCTACTTACACACTAAAACTCCCTCTGTGCTACAGTGCTCTAGTATCTGTGGCCTGCCTAGGAAAGCCAAGCAACACAGGACTCCTTCACTAACATGTGTTGCATGAATGGCTCTAGTGATTCCCAACCTCCTATCCCATCTGGCCAAGACACACCAACTTCTCATGCATAAAGTGATGAATGGTGCTTTACTACATTTCACTGCCACAGTTACTTCCATGTGCAGGATAAGGCTGAACAACCAAACCTGATTTGAAATAGAAGCAATGCAATATAAGCTCCATGTTGCTTTACTTGCCTACCATCCTTAGGTGAGACAATCCAGAATTGTCTTCATTACTTCAAGATTAAGAACCCAGCTAGAAATTACAGCAGTATATTCCATCATTAAATTGCCATTAATAAAATACATGACAGGAACTACTTCCAAATCTGGGGCTCTTCCTATCGCAAATAATTAATTATATATACTTCCAGTGGGTGCAAGATTTACCATGCAAGGCAGGACCCACTGAAAAGGGGGTATTTGCAATAGCAGAACTCTGCAAAACCTACATTCTCCAGTGAAAATGAGCAAAGAGAGAAATCAGTATGAGCCCCGGCACATCTTAAGGCATGGCTCAGAGAACGTGGACCCCCCTGCTGCAGTAGGACAGGGTCCCAGAGATGTAGGCAGGGCCAGGGGTTTTATGACTAGATGCTCAAATAGATACCTGGCACATAATCACAAACACAGTGAAGGCATTCTGCCCAGGGAGATTTACCTGTGAAAAGGTCAAAATCTTACCAAGAAAGCTGCAGTTACCCATCCAAATGAGGAAGGTGTATGCGCCAAAACATGGGCTTAGGCTAGCTGAAGCACAGCTGACACACTCAGAAGTGAACTCAAGTGGAACACCAGCCATTTTTAAGTCAATGACAATCCTCCAGTTAAGTTTCACTGTGTCACAACTTAAGAATGCAGTTGTGTCCTCAGATTTAAATCAAGTTGATGCTGTGTTTTCAGCTGGGTTCACTGAGAGGAGACTTCACAGTGAAGTTAACTGCTTTTACTGAATGCAGAAGACAGTCTTCATGATGCCTGGGAGCATGAGGCTAAAAGCAGAGATCCACTGACCACTTGTAGACACTAGCAAAGGATTTTCAAAGAGAAGCTGAACAAAGCTTGAATATGAATCCACCACCAGATCTCAAGGATCTCAGAGCAAGGGCTTGGGACTGCCTGTGCTGACCTCTGCAACCATCACTGCTTATAAAATTATCCAGCCCTTACAAATACCACCTTGTTGCATGTACCACTGCAATAAAAAGGTCCCTGCCTAACCTACAAGCTGGGAAAGGCATCTTCCCTCTCTGGTTATCGCCTTACCTACTGCTGATCCCTGCATCTGACCCTCTATTCTTTGTTTTCTAAGGTGCAGACCCAGTATTAAGAGGTGGCAGTGAATAACTCCATTTCCAGAATATTCCCTGAACATTAAGAATCAAACCAAAACCTAAAATGCTTCACTGGGTTGGAATTCAGCACAAAAACTGAAAGACCAAGTTGTCTACAGAGAAATCATTAACCAACATCCCTCTGGGACATGATAATTGCTGGAGTGGTAGACAGCTTTTCTTGGCATTAGTGCTCGAAGACGAGACACATTATTTCAGAAACATTAAAGACCAGAAGAAAGTCTTTTGATAAATGAGTAAAGTCCATTCAAGTGCTGAAACAATGCTCATTTATTTCCATGGTCCTTTTTATTGCTGCTTATCCTGGATCTCTCTTTTTCCTTTATGGTTTTGTCCTCAGCAACCTCAACTAATGTAAACCAGCCCTGGTGAGTTTCTGCCAATCAAGGTCCGTTGCCAGTGAGTTCTAGTCCATGGAAACAGATGGTTTGAAAGCCATATTGTGCCACCCTGCCCACAGCCAGTAGTACAAATATTTAGTCAATTAGAAGGGGATTTTCCAAAGGCACAAATAGAAATTAAGCACACAACTCCCACTGACTTCCAGAAGGAGCAGAGTCTCACTACCTTCAAAATCTCTCCTTACTAATTCAGTCACTATAAAATACATGCATGTGAAAGGTACCAGCCTGCTCTGAAATCAGGTATTTCTCAGCTGTTCCCAGGATGATCATCATGGACAGAAGCAAGGGGAATCACTCTGAAGCATTCAGCATTAAACACAAATGTTCCAGTAAAACTGCTGATTCCATTGAGGCCTGTAACTGACCTGTACATCTTGAACAGGCTGTGTGTACTGGTGGGATGCTCAGTGAGGACTGAGCTGTGCTTCCTCCAGACAGTGTCATGAAGAGAACTCACCCACCTAACCACAAAAAGGCATCATTAAATATTAACGTTTCCTCTCAACACCTCTCCAAGAATATGACAGTCCTGGACTGGCCCCCCAGCACTCCAATCCGTACAGAACTGGGACTCAACAGGAAACAGCTATTGATTTGTGTGTGCACTGGAAATGATTGTAAATTTTGCCAGCATTTCCCCAAAAGGACCCAAAATGGACAATGACAAACCTTACTATTGCAACATGGCTTAAAATAGAGACCTTCCAGTCACAGAGCTCCAGTCAAAAAGCAAAGCAGAATGGGTGACTGTTACTGTTTATGTCCTGTCACTGCTATTGACTGCTCTCAATCTCACCAGCTAAGATCTCTCCACTGCAAGCACGCCAGAGCTGTGAACCATGTGGCTTCACACACATTCTAAGCCCTATGTTAATAAATAATGATGACAATAATAGTAGTAAGGGTCATAAAGCACATCATGCTCTATGAATGATTCACTCACTTGACTTGGAGTCAATGAGCTCTCTTGTTTCCTTTGAAGACAGGAAACAATAGCACTAAAAAATACAAGTCAGCAGTAAACTCAGCAGAAGTATCCCAGACTCTGGATAAATGTACTTGGCTTAACATGCTGCAGTTGTATCATAGATCAAGTCCAGCTTCACTTTCTCTTTCAACTGCTCTAAAATTGCTCTCTCCCATCCCTGGTATTTCACAGCAATTCCTGTAGCACTTCCTGTTAAGCGGAAATACTTAACTCTACAGAATATCCTGGGACATCATCTGCCGTTACATTCATAATGCAGGATGGTGGGCTCAGAAATACTTCTTGGGCACTGAATCCAGTTTTCTGCACTAACAGGTAGCAACGTAACCAACAGTAGGATCAGGACTGTGCTTACAATATTCATCACATGTACGCACACACACTGCAGAAGCCCAGAATTGTTTCCCTTATCAGAGACTTAAGATCTTTCACTACAGAGATCCAAGCTAAGAAGTTACAAGGAGAAGAGCTCATCCAAGTAAAGAAGGGATGCTGGATGAAAATGACCCACAAAATGTTATTTATGCTGCTGGTTCTGTTCATCAGCTTCACTGGATGAAAGCTCTGCCAGCTCACAGCACCAAAGCATCTTACCCTTAAGCTCTATTAAGCAGCTTCACCTCACAGGCTCTGTGTTGGTGATGGCTTTAGAGCCTATTTTAAACACACTGCACCAGTCTGCACAGGCATGCAGTTGGAAAACAGCTCTGAATGCACTGTTAATCACGTTTACACATGTGCAGTGACTGACTTGGTGAACTCAAAGAGAGAGAAAGGGAAAGTATCTGGAGTCCATTCATAAAGGTGAACAGACCATTGTGCTTTGCTCTGCAATAAACATGACAAACAGAGACAATAATACAGAAGAGAGAATCACTACATTGGAAAGCTAATGAACAGTATGGCTAAGCTAGGCCATCATGCCAGGTTGATATCATTTCCAAATGCAAAACAAGGGAATAATCCTACTATAGCAAATAGATTTCCAAGTACAGCAAAGTTTCAGGTGAAACAAAGAGAACCAAAGCTTCTCAATACACTCCATATTACTATTGCAGCATAGAATATGCAATACCCTTGCCTGTGACAGGGGGCTGGAACTGGTTATCTTTAAGGTCTCTTCCAACCCAAACCATTCTATGATTCTATGTCATGCAGTACATAATAAACACACACAAAAGAAACATCATTCATTTCTGAAGGTCTCAAGCAAAGGTTTTCTTGATGAGCACTGTTTCAAGGGACATGCTGAACTGGGATTTGTTTCAATGGCAGAAAGAACATGAAGGACAAATAGTTAAACACAAATTTCATGTTGAGAATTTCAAAGCAGAAATCAAAGCAAACTCCACAATTTGGAAAGCAATAAAATAAAGAAAACCTCCAGGGTTTTTTCTTGTTTTCTCAAAGGTTTCTCTTCTCTCCAAGTGTGATGTCTGGGAGAACCAACCCTGCCTGGTAACACATTGGTGTTGCTGACTTTAAACGGTAAGCTAACAAGAAAAAGCTTCAGGCAGAAACACGCACTGAGCTGTCTCTGTAATGCTCACAGTACTGCTCACAGCTTGAGAACCTCACCAGGCCACATGACCCAGGCAGGAGAGAGCTCAGTCCCTTCTGAAGACGCCTTCAGCTGAGCGCTCATACAAGGCACCGAAAATCATTTGTCATTTTTGAACATCTCATCTCATTACATTTTAAATAGACAGGACAGACAAAGGCAGCATTATCAGCACCACTGGACACATGGGAAATGAGGCATAGAAATTCAAATGGCGCACCTCAAACCGCAGAAGTGGCCTGGGATGTGGAGCAAACACAAGACCCTGCTCCATGCTCGCTTGTCTGTAGTCAGCCCTATTTGGGGATCCTCTCAGCCACCACCACTGTTCTGTTCACTCTGCCCTCAGTTTTCAGTCCTTTCTAGGCAAGGGGCAGCAGCCAGGATTAACAGTGGCAATAACAAAGAGGACTAAAAACAATAATAATGCAAAAACCAGACCTCTTTGTGCTGCTCTGTAGAACCCATTATGTCTGGGGACACTGCAGTTGCTGCTAATGTGAACCAATGTCCTCATGTTGCACTTATTAAATAAATCTAATCTTATTAAGCTGCATTACAAGCTTTTATTTCAGAAATGTGTGCTTCCCAGATCACCCAGAAAATTAACTCCTGAATGGACTATGCCTTGCAGAAGGCCATCCTGACAAAGCCATCATCCCTGCCGAATGCATGGCTCCCAAGGAGCAGAGCAGGCTCAGAGCACCCTCCAAAGCCATAGATGCAGCTTGGTGCTCTGCAACTGCAGCTTTCAGAACGGGCAACCCTAGCAAGGAGTAACGGGTTCCCTTGACTTAGGGAGAGAGGTGACAGCATAGAGGGTGCTCTAATGAGGGGATGGGACAGGCCCTTTGCATCTTGCTGCCATCTGCAGTGTACTAATCAGAGGGCTGCCAGCTGCTGCTTCTGAAAGGGAACAGTAGTGTGGCACCAGCACATGCAGACCCCTCAATCCTCCTTTCCCAGGGTACCCCTGCACAGCCAGAGACATATGCAAGTGTCACACTCCAATTTCCCTGGGCAGGATGAGAAGCAACACACAGGGTGATTGTTTTCCCCACCAGACTCTCAAACAATAAGAGAGAATGGGAGCATCTAAGACGCTCCTTTCACATCCACATCAATTTGGTATTGGTGTTTCAAAACAAGGACAAGTTGCACACCCTCGAGTATGGGCTGTGTATGTGGAAATAATCCAAAGAGCCTGCTGTAATACAGTGAAAACACAGGGTATTACTAACTCTTCCAGAAGAGCAGCACCCAGAGGTCAGGCTCTGTCATTCTGTGCAGAACAGCTTTTCCTCTCCCTTGGTTTTTGGTGGTTTAATGATCCAAGATCAACATGAAACAATCTGTTAAATTTCAGTGAATCAAAATGTAAGATCGCAGACTGACCTGCCATCTGACATGAAACATCTCATCTGAGGACTAAACAAGGTTTTGTTAAGGCTGAGCGGTACATTTCATAGGATCAAAGGAAATGTTTGCATGGAAGGATGTTCTGACTTCAAAATGAAGAACTGCAGTTTTTCAAGAGCCAGCATGAGTATTTGAACCCTTTAAGGAGACATCCTCTCTCAAGCATTCTGGCTCAATAGGTAGATTTGATATTCACTTCACACATTTGGATATTCATACAGGTATCACCCTGTAATCACTCCACATCTCCAGCATGGACAACACCCAGACCCAAGGCAGTTCAGCGGAAGACACAGTCAGGGAATGCCCCTGGGATCCCAGCATTGCTAACATTGCCCCACTGCAAGTATAAGCAAGCTTGGTTTCAGTATCTAACTCTGACAACACTCCAAGCAAGAAACATGCTACTCTTCAGCAGCTTCAATACTAATACACATGGGAAAGTGATCACACCTACATCTCCTGACTGACCTGTGCATCTCCTTGCAAGAACCCAGTCCAGATTCCAGAAGCACATGATGGCCTCAGCAGTACTGGTAGAGCAGTTTGTTCACTGAGATTTCATCTTTTATTCAGGTATTTTGCAGGATTCAGCACTCCTCACTTTGAAGTCCAAGCCCCAGAATATGGCAGAATTCTCCCCAGGTCCAATAGTGCCCAATTAGTTTTTAATCTGGATCAGTTTTTCCAATCTTGCAGAGGAAAACCAATCTCCCCTGAATTACTCACGAGGTTTTTTCCCCAAACAGAAGCCAACAAATTAGCATTACAGTGCAAAATATACACTGGCTGCTGTTTGCTTTGCTAATGTGTGCAAATGCAAGAGTTAGGCAGAGGACTGTAATCTGCAAGGGGTTTTTGGCTAGGTACCACAGTGAAATAAATGCACATACTTGAGTGAGTCTTCACAAGCAAACCAGCCTGCTTTAGCACACTTACTTCTCTGTTCTGCATACCAAAGCCTGTCAAGAGAAGCAGCATTCCCTTTCTGCTATACAAGAGGTGGAATGAAAACTCAGGCTCTCTGCTTGGCTCTGCAACTGCCTCACTTTAAGACCTAAGGAATGTCACTTCATTCACCTGTGCTTGTTCATGGCAATACTCCTGATTATCTGCAAAGATTCGTTAACTCTTTAGTGAGTAGAAATCATTTCAGATGTTGGGATGAAAGAACCATAGTAACAAAATTCAGTGACTTACAAGGTCCGCTGCACTACACACTGATTAATCAGGGTACTGGAGGAAATGGTTACCACTGGAGGAAATGGTTACCACTGTCTCTAGAGACAGTAAGTTGGAAAGCTGGGTTTGATTCCTGTATGAGAACACAAGGAACAATGTCTCTAGAAATCTGCTTCCTTATTTGAGACAGTGATTTAAGTCTCTCTGCTCCATTATCATTTTGGGAGCTACCTGAACACGTACAGCCTCTAGTGGCAGGTTCACCCACAAGGGCATTTTGGTAATGTTCTAAACACAAATATTGTGCACCAGCACCGAACTCTGGAGGCCCTTTCCCCAATTCCAATGTTTATTCTTTTGACTTGAGCAAGTCACTTCCCTTCTGTGGGATCCATCTATGCTTTTATTAACTGGCAGTGCTAACACTGACCTGCTGCTCACAATTGGTTAAAGAATAGATTCACCCGTGCTTTCTGCTGTTTTCCATGGTAGCAGCAGGTCCCAGAGGGACAACATGCTGGCAGAGGGAAAAGAGCTGCTTTGTGTCTGGAGAGGGGATGCCTGGATCCTGATAAAGGAACACAAAGTAAGCCTTCAGAGCCCAGCACTGGTAGCTGCTGAACCGCACTGGCTCTTATCCATCTTGCAAAACCACCACTATAAACTGCCACCTCCCCAAAACTCCTCCTCCAAAGAGCCAGACCTTCACCTCTGTAAAGCTGCCTGCTCCAAACTTCTCCTCTTTGTGTACAACGGACATATGGTGCGTTGTTGAATACACAGAGACAAAAGGAAGAAAGCACAGGCTGACAAAGAACCCCCAGCTAAAAAGCACCATCCATTCATGGGTTAAAAAAGAAAGCAAGCCTTGAGGATGTTTGAAACAGCAGGGAATCAGCTGGAGCTTGCATGGAGGCTTTTCCCATTGCCATTCATAACAAAATCAGGAGGCAGAAAGTTACTATAGCAATGGCAACAGAATGCAGAATGGGCACTCTTCAGAGGGCAGCAAGAGCTCTTCAAGAAATGCAGGGGTCTGTTTCTCTTTATCCTCTGGGCTGCCAAACACAGATGAGTGCCAGTTCACCAATACATCATCCCCCCTCTACATAATTCTTATTGTAGATCACTCAGTTTTATCTTCAACAGCTTAAACAACACTGAAATGAAGCCCAGCTGAAAACAAAAGGCAACCATCCACCCACTTACCAGGTGCTGAAGCAGCCAAAAAGTAACCCATGGCTGCACAATAAAAAGGCTGGGCTCACTTCAGATGACAAAAGCACTGGGCAGTAAAAGCAGACTCCTCTGCTAATGCCTTTGTTCAGACAGTTTATCCTGCATTTAGCTTTGGAACACATCACAGTGTGACAAGTGCATTGCAAGGGATTCTGCAGCACACATGTTGCGGAACAAATCCAAACCTTGCCACAAGGCTACCTGCCAAGCTGGACTAAGGGACTGACTTAACGCCTGCAACAGGATTTGACACAACGAAGGCTTCAGCAGCACATGGAGTCCGGGATGTGGCTCATCTGAAATGAATGCAATATTGTTGGTTCAGCTCTAGAGATGAAAGTTTCAGTATGTGCTGAGGCAGAAGTAAGCCCATCTCTTAAAAGATCCGATTGTCCAGACACAAACACAGGAAAGTCCTGGGGAATATTGAACCAGAAGGACTGACAGGGACAGAGACCAGCTCTCTGCAACTGCAAGCAATCCCACAACAGAGGTCTGATTCCAATGCATCCATACAAGATGCTTTCTCAACTCCACAGATCATTTTCTAGACGACTAAAATACCAACTGAGATATTAACCAGGAGAAATGCAGAGCACATGGAAGGGCTATTATGTAAAAAGAAGGAGACTATCAGCCAAAGAACATTACATTGTGGATGTAATTAAAGCAGCCATAATACCTGTTAACCCCCGGGTCTTTTAACAGATGACAGGAGCACAAAAGTGGCTTAAAACGGTCACTTGTGTCTCCCTCCCATTTATCCCTATGTCAAATCAGGCAATTAAAATCAGCCCTGTAGGAATTTTGCCATTCAGTGAAGGCTTTGGGCTACGTTTGCACCCTATTACAACAGCTGCAGTCTCGAGTTCTGCCACAGATCTGCAGTGTAAAAAAAAGAGCGCACTGCAGCTACTTGTACATAGAAACGTCACCTTGCAATCTGTATTTCCACTTCTTGCTTACCAGCATTGGCCTCCTTAAGCATTCACAAGGCAGTGATCAAACCAGCAGTGACCATTCGTCCCCACGTGGTGTTTGCTTTAATTTAGTCAGAGATGGCAGGCACTTGACTGCTGGACAGCTTTGTCTGCCTCATAGATCTTACCTTGTCTTCTCTAAGTTTTAAATGCTGACCAGTTCCCCACACAAAATGGGGGTCTGCAGCAAGCACTTCTTTCAAAAGAGGCCTTGTTGCCTTGGTTACCACTCATCAAGCCTAGGCCTTTGGAAGCTTTATCGAAATCTACTTTCACCTTGGTTTTGTCTTGGTTTTTGTACTACTGAGAGGTTTCTGCTCTTAGCACAGCAGGAAGATGGAAGTAAATGAATTAAACACAGAAAACCTGAGGGAAATGCCCTTGGATGTGCATCATTGACGAGGGCTTGTACAAGGCACAAGGCCAGTGAGAAATAACGAAAGCAGAAGACACACTGCTGCATTAGTTTAGCCACAAAGACTACACCAGGAGGTTTCACAGCAAAATATGCTCAGCCCACATCCGAGGAGCTGGCACTCACTCTTGCTGTCAATGAGCAGCAGCAGCAAGACAGAACTGAAACTGGGGCATCACTGGTGCTGCATGTGCCTGAAGTACCCCACGGTCACTGCTGCACAAAGCCCACATCTTCATAGCGCAATAAAGACAAGCAAGGAACAAAATCCTGTTATACCCATTCCACAGAGAAAGAATGGAAGCACAGGGGCAGGATTTCTGAAGAGTGCAGCAGACACGGATGAAAAGTTTGCAAAGTGAGGGAGAAAGGCTGCAGCTGCCAGGTATCGATCCTCAGCAGGTCACTTCACACAGCCAGTACCCCTCATGTGTTCTCTCAAGAGGAACTGACTTTAGGCCTACACATTTCAACCTTTAGGCCTACGTTGACATAACCTACTCAAAAAAGCATATAAACTAGATGTGAAGGCTACACAGAGGACCTCGGCAAGGGCTGCGGATGTGTTTGTGGCACATATACTTAAACCAGTGCTGAGCACTCATCAGCACAGCACAGACCAAGATGTACACAGAGAGATTAAGCAGTGGCTGCTTTCAATAAAGAGAGACACTAAGAAAAACTGTCACGTGTCAATACATAAATATGTCAGTGGATAAGCCTAACGAAGAATATGAAGCCAAATCCAATAGAAACAATGGTTACTGTTTCTATTAACTATTCTGTTCTTAGAACCCAGTTATTTTCTGTATCCCTTATTATACCATTAAGAATAACATCTGATTTTGGTTTTTAGCAGTGGCTGGGAGAATTGATCCAGATCCCACTAAGCTGTTAAAACATACTGAGCAAGGTCTCTGCATTCTTTGGTGTAGAGAGCAATTTAGATGTGATTAATCGCATTTTTTGGGAAGTACAGGCAACATTCTCAGCACTGTAAATCAATGTGACTCCGTTAATCATACAATCTATGTATATGGTATTTCAAATTGTCACATCAAGTGCAAATTCTGTAAGAACATGAAATAAGGTATCATGCAGCTCTCATGCCCCACCTTACACTGAACTGAAAAGGCCACCTCTAACTCTTTCTCATCCCTTTGTGCTGCTAGCTTCATTAGGTCTTCTAGACAGAAACAATCCGCTCCACACATAGGAGTGCCAGAAAGGAGAAAGAAAAAGAAGTAGGAATTTTAATTGCACTGTAATCCTTCCAGCTAGGTTTCTTGCAAACATGACATTTCAGGAGCCTAACAGACTAGTACTCAAAGGAAAATTCCCTATGAACCTTTAAAAAGAAAATACATTAAAATAAATGTGATCTGCGAGATCCATAGGCTGTAGTGTATTGATCCCCAGGCAGTTGGCCACGCTGTAGTTTAATGTAAGGAAGTAATATAAATTAAACTATTTATCATTCCTAACCGAATAGAAAAAAGGAAACAGCCAATTTGTCAACTGACTTTGCCTTAACTGCAACTGCTGTATCCATCTTTCCTGCTTCTCTGTCCCTCACCACCACAGGCTGTAGTCCAGGCTGTCAGCAATTCTCACACAATTCTTCAGACTACCATCAAGAAAATACCTCATTCTATAGTTCATATATCTCAATGAGAGGCCTATAAATAGACACTATTTTCCACCCTTGTCACCGTACTGTATCCATCACCATAACAGCAAAATTACTTTTGAGCACCGCATTAAGTCAACGGTTCTGCAGCTACAAAGCACTAATGTCTTTGAGGCCATGCTAAGTGATCCACTGAGCCATGCTGCACACTAAAATCAACTACATTTTCACTATGAGTTCCAATATGGTAAGAGAAGTGGTCCCAACCTCCACAAAGTATTCAAGGTTGACAAGAGACTGCCAACCCAGTTACTGACAATACAGCCCAAGATTTACCAAGAGGATTTAAGATCCAGCTCCCATTTCAGTTTGCCGGTGCATCAGGCAATGAACTCTTCTCACATACACAGCTGCCTTCCATTTGCTACAGCTCTAAAGCAAAGTGTACAAGAAGCTTTTAGTTTTGACCGTAACAAAAGTCCCAATAACTTTCAAAGACACAGTACCAGCTGGAGCAGTTCAGCTGTGCTGCTCCTCCAGGTTGCAAGGAGGACTTGGGACTTCAAAGGGGTTTTGTGTGTATGTGAGGGTGTTTTGCAACCCTTGTGAAATCAGATTGCATGTGCTCATTGTGCCTGTCCCTCATTAAATGTTTTCGTTAATGAGTTTTTAGTGCACTGACCCCTACTTAATTCATCACTTCATAAATAAAATGAGAGTAATCAATCAATTATCCAAAAGGGCTCAGCTTATGATCATTCTTACACACACTTATCACACAAACCAGAGTCCTTCCCCCACCCCTCAAATTTGTGTAGAGAATCCCCCATCTACACAATTTGTGTAAATTCCCCCCATCACAAATCCCCCCTTTTGGATGACTGGCCCACAGACGCAAGGAGGGACGTCTGTTCTCCAGGACAGCTGGAGGCTAGTGGTGTAACATGGCTGCTGGCCACACTTTGTTCCCATTGTGTGGGCAATCATTTGACCATGCTGCTCCCCTGCCACACTGCCATCAAGCAGGCACTACACTACGGCTCAGAAGTCCCAGCCAAGACCATGCTGGAGAAAGCAACTATACAACTACATGACAGAGGTTAGATCTTCGGTATACTCCTTACAACATACTTCCAAAACACTCTGGAGGTTGCTGTTCTTTACAAAACTCCACAGCTTGGGGTACACCTGGTTTACCCAAAACAAGGCACCTTCCGCAAGGCCATCTAACCTCAAAACTTAGGTATCGGAAGGGAGTAGCCTTGCAAACAGTAAGAAACGGAAAGGAGTTTGAAATACCAGACTTGCACTAAAAATCTCCACTCTAATTGAGGCAAAGATCATCACAGAACTTCAGACCATTACATTTAATTCAGCTATGCCTGGATACAGCTGAATACATCAGGGTCAGGCCCTGCCAGAACACTTCATCCAGTCCATGAATCATTTTGTCCTGCTCTCCTTCCCGCTGCTCGCTCAGGCACAGGAGAGGCTCTCAACTGGACAAGTCCCTCTGTCAGCTCATCCCTGGACATGAGATGGGCATTGAAACCTGCAGGTCTCAGTAATTCCAGGGCGCTCTGTGTAGAGCTCCACAAAAGAATTCCTTCACCCCTGAATTAACACATAAGAGCAAATAAACTCAACAAGAGCATAGCACTAAACACAAGTCTGCTCAAGGACTGCAGAGCAGAGCGAGCCAATGCAAACACCCACATACCAGAATGGGTGGATCTAGTGCAACACTTCAGGAACCCTGGGTCTGACAGTCAGGCTGCAGCGCTGGAGGGCAGCAACTTCCTGCCATGGTGCTTGTTTCTCTTATGGTTTCTGAATCAGGGATGTCAGGCAGCTGATCCCCGCAATAACAGCTGGGAGAAGCCCAGCACTCAACACCATTGTCATGAACAGCTCTTGTGAAGAGCTTGATGTTAGAGGGAGGGTGCACAAGAGAAACCTGCTGGCCAGACGCCCATCCTGACAGGAAAAACCCTAAAGTGTTTACAGCAAGGATTTCAGAAGTGCTTAGCAATTAAGATTCCTAATTTGAGATGTCTTATAGAAGCCTAGACTATTAGTGTGCCTGCCTCCAGCAAACCTGGCATGTGGGATGACAAGGAGATGAGAATCAGGGAAGGAAGGTATTGCTTTTTCATTTCTATTTATTTCCCCATCCCCTTCATTTGTCAGATAGACTCTGGAAGAGGAAGGAGATGGGCACTAAACAGGGGCCTCAGCTGCAGAGGGAACTTTAAAGCCCTGGAGACAAGCAGAACTGGTGGTGAGATCTGTATCACTTCGTTAATACAGAAAGAAGAGGGAAGCTGTGTGGTGGCAGTGCACTGGCAATGCAATCCTGGGGGTGGCACAGCCCCTTAAAGAGTTCAGCTTCTTCAGTGAACCCAAGTTGCCTCAAAATTATTACCCAGGGCATAGCAGGTTCTAACCTATAAGAACTTACGTATATTTCTGCTTGTAAAGTTCTATAAAATTATCTTTCTGAATCAGGGATATTTTAGTAGATAGCCAGTCGATAAACAGCCAGATCAGGGCATTAACTGACGTGGCATAGTTATGAGATGCTGTTCAGGCTGGATACAAGCATCTGCGAAAGCACATAAATGAAGAGCTGCATACCACTTAAACGTGGGGAACTCTACATCCCTCTCAGAAGGGACAGAACAATGCAGGTGCTTGGAGCAATGGGGCTGGACGGATAAATACAACTGCAATTCAGGAACCACAAGAGATTTCTTTTGCAATACAAACGCACTGCTTGATTGCTACCCGGCCAAGCAAAAATAAAGGGAGGGCAGTGCCAGTATGTGTCACTGTATTTAAATGGGTACCAAGAAACTGCCTGAAGAAAGCAAAGGCTTTGGAGTGGACAGACAAGCAGGACAGAAACTCCAGTGCACTTGTGCTGTGGTTACCAGCCATTCCTTACGGCAGACCAGGTGGTTCCTAGCTGCTAGCCCTCCCTCTGCAGACTGCTTTGTGAACCTGCTGGGATCTGATTCATCTGACAAGGGAGACTGTTTCTAAAGCAAGCCCACCCCTGTTGAAGCCTGTGGTCAGGCTGGCCACCGCTTTCCCAGCGGGTAAAATCATGCATCTGCCAGTTCTCTGAGAGAGAACATGGCTGTTCCAAGCTTTAGATTCAAGTTCGGTATAAACGGCCTTGTAAAAATTTGTTATCCCACTCTTAATACATTTAGAGAGGGAAAATATACACAAATAGAAGAAATACAACCTAACAAGTAAAACACAAGGCTGTCTAGGCTTGCTTTACAGAAGCAAATCCTATTCCTATTTCCCTGTCTGATCCTAATACAATAAATGTGTTGCACACCTTCTTCTTTGCTTGTATGATCAATCTGACACAGATTTTACTCATTTTGTTACCCTTCATCTTAGGCCAAATCTCCTTGCACTAATCCTTTCAAGTGAAACACGATGTAAGCTACGCATTGCAACTTATCTCAAAGAAGCATCCGCCTACACTCGAGGAAAAGAAGACTGCAGACTTCCTTTTAAACATTCAAAATAGTAACAATAGATTATCTCTAGAGTTGTGAGAAAACATGCTGTCAGTTTTACCTGTCTTACTTTAATACCTCTGTGGCTCTAGCCATAAGCCAGCTGTTGGGTTTTCCTCATACATTACACAGGATCCACACAAACAAAGGTCACATGATGAAGAATTGGTGCCTTTTGATTTAACTATTTAATGTTTTAAAAATCTAGCTGGAAGGAGAGGAAAGTGTGGGTTTCTAGGGAAGCTGGTGCAGTACCAGGAAGGGTAGGCTGCAGGAGTTCTTGGTTAATCAAGCTTTGAAAGGTTAATTATCTGTCAGAATACACATGGGCTGGCTGGGGAAGAAATCTTTGTGAGTTGCTAGGGAGTAGAGGTGTCAGGAACAAAAGGCAAATGGGTGCTTGGGGCAAGGAATCTTCATCCCTCCCTCTGCAAAGCATCACGTGCATCTGCAGCACAGTATCAGGGACAGCTAATAATAAACCTTGGTGCTGGGCACCTGCTGGACTAATTGCAGCACAGCATGTGCTGCGTGGGGAGCATCTGCAGCCAGAACTGAACTCAGTGTAGCAGAAGAGCTAGCAGAAAAGCACAGTAGCTCCTGAGCGTCAGACTCAGCAACACTAAACCTCTGCTTCAGGCTGGGGAATGCAGATCCCTAACGAGATTACAGAAGGAATAGCTGTCAGGGCAGATTCCTGGGTTTTGTCCCTCACACTGAAGCCTGCAGCAGCCAGTGGAAAGACTCAGCCTGACTTTGAATCGGGCTGCGTGGCCATGGCAACCTGGTATTGCCTGGGAGGTCCCAATGCTCAAGAAGAGCTCTGCATTTGCTTCACAAGCACTCCAAGCAAGGTTCACTCCTGAGCAGAGATCTGGCATAAGGCCTGGGTAGTACTTACATCCCACAAAAGACAGCCTGTCCATGGGGAACTTGACCCATGTCTCTATCAGTACAGCTGATGAATTAGAGCTGCTTGTATTTCATACAGTCACCTTTCAGAAAAGCCTTTGCTTTATCCTGCTGAAATCTGCAGCTCCCAGTGAAGGATGAGGCACAGCACAAACTTGGGTCACTATAACTAACTCTGCCTAGAAGCCTTGGCCTCCCTTCCCAGTACTTTAGACTAGACCTCTTCTGCCAGAGGCAAGGACACTGGATGGCATCCACTGCTTCTCCAGGACCCTCACATGAATTCTTTGCCACAGCTTTCCCCAGTGGCTTGAGTGTGTGTCCCAGCTCTAGTACATTATATGTCATACAGAGCCCTCTGACAACACAACAGCGCCACAGACTCTAGAGAGTAGGTCCTACAGCCAGCATGGGACAGCTCATCCATCAGACCTGTTCCAGGCTGCTAGCAAATCCAGGCAGAAATGATGAAATCAAATATATTTAGCCAGCTTTTAGAAGCTTGACATAGAAACTTAACTTAGGAAAAGGAAAAAGGAGCTGATGACTGAATACAATTACAGTTCTAAGGAAGAAACCAGTGGTGTCAGCATGGTACATTTGAACACTAATCAAGCCCCATTCCTCTTAAAGTCAAAAGAAGAAGATATTTAGTGGTGCACTGGAGAAAAGCCTTCAGAAGGTTTAAATTATTCTGTCCAACCAATCTTCTAATCACTCTCCCTAACCTCTAGAGATAGATCAGTGTTAGGCTTCTGGCTCACTGCCTCAGTGCATGGGCTAAAAGCATTTCAGGCTTACCAAGGAGGTTTTCATCACTCTCCGCAGGAGGTCTGGAAAGGCCACTGGATTCTGCCTCAGGAACAATGCAGATTTCCTTGCTGACAAAAAATGGTAGGGAATAGGTAACCTAGCAGGCTCTGTGCATGCACTGAAAGAGAAAGGATCTCAACACGACATCCCACTTAGTGTCACCTACTTTGTAATGCACAAGTATGACTGCAGGCTTCAGCCATGCTACACACAGCATCAGCCACAGCCCCCAGCAGTTTGGGTCCACAGCCACTGAACAGAGATCCACCGTTCTCTAGTGAGGTTTCAAATGTATTCATTCATTGCAGGGACAAGGCAAGAGATTATCAGATCCTGACCCTCACAAAGCTCATACACCAATCACATTGCTTGAGCACACTGAACAAATAGTGTTGGACTGTGAATATTTCATCAATGTGAAATATTCACAGTACACTATCAAAAGTAGAGATTAAATATACACTCACTGACTCAGTATGCTAATGTGCAAGTCCAGTTCAGTAATTTAAGATTAAAGACCATCTCATTACTTCTCTAAGACATGGCTCACAAAAACAGCTCACCAAAAATAATTGAGTTCCACACAAATTTGAGTCCCTCAGGAGTATTCCTCCATAGGAGTATAACTTCAGTAATTGCTTCATGGGTCATCAAATCTGGCCTTATAAGCAAAGACAGACACACCATGTAATTCAAAAGCTAATCAAAGCAAGACAGGTCAGAGAGCACACATCAGCATACCATTTCCTGACACTAAAATCATCTGCGCTGGCTGAGAATCTGGAAAATGTATCATTGGTGTTGGAGATCTTTACACAAAAAGATGACAGAAATCCTTTCCTTCTAAATTATATCATTAACACCTTTCTATGGCAGGTTAGTATTTCCATTTTACCCCGGGGGACTGAGTCACAAAGACTTTCCTAGAGCTAATATTAAGTCAGTGGCACAAAGAGGGCTGTTCCTTTAACTACTTATCCTGGAAAACAAAACAATTCATACTTCTAGCTCAATAAAAAATAAAAATACTTAATGCATGGAGAACAAATTCAAAGTAAGCTGCACATAAAATAAACCGAGTCAAATTGACCAGTGGTAAAGAGCACAACAAACTGGAAAGAATGTCAGTGGGGAAGTTACACAGCTTGTGCTGGTTTGGCTTGCAGTGGGGCTATCAATTATGCATGCAAATGTGCATGCTCAACTAGGTGTGTACATCGGGAACAACATACAAGCACTTTGGGGCAAAAAAGACATTTCCCATGTTCATAGAATTCAGCATCATAAAACAAGTGTCACACAGAGAGATGTGGGCTAGGAGAAAATCTCTTCCGTCATGCCCCTCCTTTTTTCTTATACTCATCCTATTTCCTAGTCATAAATGCTCACAACTAACATAATGCTTTCAGCGCCACTGCATCCATTTTCCACGCATTCATCAGTGCATTTCCAGCAGCTCTTTGCCTGCTCTTTGGAAACCCGTAACTCCTGAGCAGAAGCGCTGATATCTAATTCACACACACACTAATTTCACATTCACTTTACTCTGACAGCACTCCTAAGAAGAGCAGCAATGATTTACAAGCAACTCTCACTTCTGCAGACAGAAATGGACCAGAGCACTTTTCAGCACTGTTTTCTCTCTCCCCCATATACACATTTCTGCTAGGAAATAAAAGCCTGAGCCTGAAAAGTGCCAGAACACAATCTGGTGACATCACTTATCGTACCACCGCAGTACCAGCCAATTGGGGAGGTTTCTTACCCAGCCATGCTTCCTCAGCTAGCAGGGAAGCCTATAGGAAAATGTTACAGCACTGGGAAAGGACTCACGCCTTCATCGTGGATGCTTCTCTTGCCACACCTCCTCTCTCCCCTTTCCTACTCCAGCCTGCATGCACACTCACACATGCACATACATAGAGAACACAGCAGAGGCAACATAACCATGCACAGCAAAAATCTGTTTCCAAGTATTAGGCTTTTGGCAGTGATTCACGGAAAAATTTCCGCTGGTCCTAGAGATTTGTATTTTTGTTCAGCAGTTTCAATGGGAGGAAGAAGCTTCCTCTTCTAAGTCACTGATCATTTTAACTCATTGTGAAGACTGCACAGCTAAGTCTTTGTTTCTATCCCAAATATATTAAAAGCAACACATCTCCAGCCAGCCAGCCCAAGCATGCCTGTAACCCTGTGAATAGATAGCAGAGTTTAAGGCTTGGACTATGTTCTGCCATTCCCCAGATAGCTGTTAATATAACTAGACAAGATCCAGGTCTTTGCACACAGAGCCAAAGCCCAACATCAGATCTGGGTAAACTGCAATGCTGCAAACTAAGGGTAAAAAGTACACTAGAGATACTCTGCTGCAGCTGCCATCTAGGAGAAGAAATTGTAAATGGGTGCGTAATATTGCTTCCAAGATGAAGCTAGCTATTAAAATAATTGCTAGGAACCCCAGAGATCTCTTCTATCTGTCAGACAGTGCTGTTAGAGAGGCAGCTGTAACTGTCACTGCTTCTCACTCTGAAATACAATGACAGTTGGCACATCCAGTAAGCAGGTTTGTATAGTCTTCTGGTAATGGTACAGCCTACTCATGCAAGAGGAAAAAGCCAGGCCCTCTCTGCGAGAGCTGGGGATGTGAGTTGTACTCCAGGCACACAGCCTTAAACCCAACTAACTCGGCAGCACCTGAAAAGCCTTCAAGGACAAAGAGATTTTTGTCACACTCACTGCCAAAACTATTTGAGGGCTGCTCCACCTCCGGACAGCACAGTCCCACAGGCTCCAAGGCAAAAATTGAAAACCCAACTGCAGTTTCCATCCGCTTTGACTCCACTCGGAACATTTGCTCCTACCTTATCAGTATTTTCTTAAAAGCTGCTTCCTGCAAGCAGACCCAACCAGATAACCCCAGGAAAAAGGAATGCTGTTCTTTCCCAGTGGCAGCCCAGGCATGCCAAACCCTGCCACTGTCCCAGGCCAGTTTCCACAGCTCACTCAGACCTTGGCTGCTCCACTACACTGCCAGGCATAGGTAGGGATTGCTGCAGACCTCGGCTGACCTGAGCCAGCCTGCAGAGCACGAGGGACATCTGTCAGCGCCTGCCTGCCTCACCACCCTCTCATCAACACCTAAAAGCAGTCTTCCCAAAAAATATTGGCAGCTGCAGCTTCTGCTTTACGTCACCTTCAACAAGAAGCAAAAATGCTGGCAGAAGTAACATCTGTCTGTGAGCTCCCTTCTGTATCCAATTCAGAGCTGTAAGCAACCATGTTTTATGCAGCAGCACTGGAAGTGAACACTGGTTACAATGCATCCTCCAGGTCTTCAGGACTTCTCACACAGAAAAGGGCAGAAAACAATTCAGTTTGGAGCCAATTCCCAATGTAGCTTATTTACCAAGCCTGCATCACACTCTTACCTAGAAACAAGACAAAACACTTTCTTTATAACCTGCTTCCTTTGAGGTGAAAGCAAAACAGTCTCTTGAACACACAGCCTCTGGGGCTTCACCAGCTACAATTACAGAGATCAACCACACACCAACAGTGTGAGATCTGAACCCATGTAAGTCACCACATACCCTACCTGAGGAAATTGCAGATCTCATGAAAAACACACCAAAACAAGGCAGTATTTTGTCCCAGTAACAAACAGTCCTATCAGAAAAGTGTTACAAAAGAGTTTAAAACAGAAAATGACAGTTTCCATACTCTCCTTTTTCTGGCAGCAGCTCAAAGTTCAGTCATATTTACTTTCCCTAATGGAAAGCCACCACTCGCCCTCCCCCTAATGTCAAGACTGATGATACTCCAGGTGCTGCAGGCAGAAGTTTGGCTGAGTCAGCCAAGCTGACAAACAGGACAGGACATGAAGTGATATAATGGAAGAGAAATTAATGGACTTTTTCCTTTTCTCATGAAGATGCTGTTCGCAGCAGGGGATTTTTCCAGGAGTATCTTAAGGTTTCAGCTCAAGAGCCTTAACATTTCATTTGGATTTCAAGACCCAAAACACAGTCTTCATATATAACTAAGTACAAGGCAAAGATCCTACAAACACTTGCACAGAATCAGGATTTTACATGTATGTACACACACAAAGGTATAAATAACATTCTTATATAGAACTTCTTCATAAAACACAGAATTCAAAGTAAATCCTAATCTTTTCATATATATACAGGTAAGTCTGAAAACAGTGTAAGTAGGAACTCACCATCTCCTGTCAGCCTCAGGCGAATAGCTAACTTAGCTAAATCTTTAAGTGCACTGTAGTTAAGGTAGGAGGTAACTTTCCCAGAATGTAACATGAAACACGTTTCTTGGTGCCGATTACAGAGGAAAGCAAGGCACCACGCAGTTCACCTGTCCAGTTCCATTGCACTAAGCTGAAAAGACAAGCAATATCACTGTGCTACTCTAAAATAAGTATGAAAACAAATCCCGTCTCTCAACACTCTTGTAAAAAAGAAACTTGAAGACAGTCCTCAAAATGTGATTTATACCAGACTAATCTTAGTGCAAAGATAATGCTATCGTACGTAATATTATCTTACATTTAATCTTTTACAAAACACTCCATTATAACTAGAAGAGTTTTGAGGCACACAATGATTTCCCTCCTGTAACATCTACTAAATAAATGTGTTGAGAAACAAAGGGCTGCAGAGAAACAAAGTGCTCAAATCCCAACAACCATGTTCTCCAAAAGTTTCAAAGCAGTAATAACGCAAAGCCTCAAGCCCAGGTTTCACAGTAACTCCCAGACATCTACACTCTCGAAAAGTACGATCCCTAATTTTATCTTGTGCCTCTGAATAAATAAACAATTTTTCACAAAGTTCTGGACTTTTCCATCAAAACCATGGAAAATAATCACTAGATCACTAAAATGGGCAGTAACAGTATCAGAGTGATGACATTTTACTCTTAGAACAAATAACTCTCCACGATACTCCCAGAAATAACCAGTGCTCTTGAACCAAGACTATGGAGACAGATTAACAATTAGGGTTGATCTCCCTTATTCTTTAGTCTGCAACAGAATTAGTTAACAGAAGACAAATACAAGGAGTACAACAGAGCTGACTAATTACACACACAATATCATCAATTCGACTTTACATTTCATGTGCCACTCTATTATTTTGCTTTAGAAGTTTTCCTGGACAAGGCGCTGGAGGACTCGGCGCAGATGGACAGCACTGACAATGGAAATGTTTGTACGAAGTGCTTCAGGAAAAGAAGCACATAAGCCCAAGTCAATAAAAACCAACCCCAAGCAATCTTGCAGAAAATTAGTCCAGCCTATACACGGCAGCTTCAATGTTCGTTTAACCCGGAACACAACAGTTCCACAAAGCATTACACAGAGCAGACCTGTAAGACCAAGAAAACAGAAGAAATGGAGGCGCAGTATGAAGTAATTTCAGACAACCAGTTTTGTGAGAGCTTTAATGGCACAAAATGTTTATAAGCTACAACTTATACATGTACTGTAAACTGTATATAATGTTACAAAGTGCTAACTAATTTATGAAGAATGCATAATCACTTTGGCTCAGTTAACTCCAATAGTTCAACAAACGTCAATTAAAAAAGTCGAATTTCTAACAATCTTCAGCTTGCACTTTTGAAACCAGTAAGTAAAGATGCATTTGCTGCAGTTACGTTTGCCTGCTGCGGTTTTCATGTGCGAGTTTATGCATTTGTTTTTCTTGATACTATTTACAGATATTCTAGGCCAGTTTTCACTGAATGTAAGAAAAATGAAGCTTACATCTGTGTTTCCAAAACTGTAAACAGGTATAAAGCTTTTTAAACAACACTTGTCTTAACAAAACTTCAACTAGCAATAGTTGAAACCCCTTTTCAAATTATACAGCAATCTGTTTCTGTTCGTTGTAAAACTAGAAGTTGTAGACTTTCAGCCGAAGCTTATAGTAGGGTATCAATAAATACTGCATTGTATCATAGCAAGTGTTACAGTGATCATGTATCCATTCCTCACCTGTAGCTTTCACAAATTTGACTTCATGGCTCCATCAAATAGCATAAGCTGTGTTGATACTCTAGCCACAAGCTTGCAATAGAGTATTTACTAAATATTCTGAAGAATTGCCTTTTAATTTAGAAAGGGGTAAATTTTTCTTTTATTATTTAAAAAGTAGTCCCTACTTGGTAAAAATCTGTTTTCCTGTTACTCCGATTTCCATACAAAACAAGATGCTATGATTAGAACTAAAAGTGTTTCAGCCTTTCTCCCATCCCCTCGGGTTTTAGGTCTGTAAAATTATGTACTCAATACTAAAACACCCTTCACCACTTCCCCCTTCCCTCCCCCACCTTTGGGTGAAACCCAATATCCACACTTGAAACCAATATGCAGTTGTAGGTAACCCAAGTGCCACTAGAAGAAGAAAAGCAGATGTCTTCAAGAGGATTTGTTGTTAGACTGCCCCTTTCACCCTGAAAGCATTCTGTAACGGCATTCAGAAGCAGAGAATAAAAATAAATAGAGTTTAGCAGTGGATTTATACTTCACTTTTTTACTTTCTGGGAGCTAACTAAAAACCAAATCTCAATGGGGATTTAGCTTCTACGCATCAACTGTTTCAAGCCATCGCTGCTAGTTCAAATCATCAACTTTTTTATAGTCTGATGCAAGCAAATAATTCTATGTAGCTGTTCTCTGCAAACTGGCTGACTATGTTTCCTTATCATCTTCTACAAGTCAGCCTACTAGTTTTTATTTAAATGAGATTTTTGCTAGTCTTAAAATTAGCACTGGTTCTCTAAATACTTAGTATTAAAGTCTATATCATATTTTTTATATATTCATATATATATAAAAAAAGAATATTCTATCCTTCAGAGTCATGCTACATGTTCTGAAATCCAATAAAATCTTATTTAAGGACATGACTGTCCCAATGCTTTGTAACAATTTGGTACTAAAGCTTCACATTTTGAAAAGAAGTGTCACTGAAGGAGGACAAGGCTTAATGTTCCCTAAGATAAAAGTTCACAACATTAGTGAGAAGAGTCTATCTAACATGAGACACCACAAGTGACTTTCAGATTCCATGTATCCCCAAAGGAGATTGTACAGTAAACAATGAGAGAGAGGAATATTGAAAACTCCTTTGCAGAAGACATTTCAGAGTTTGACAACTTCTGAATCTTTACACTCTTGCAAGATTGTCCCCCTTAAAGATAAGTCAAATGCTTTGCCTTCTGAAACTGCCCCATCATCCTAATTGTAAATGGTTCCACAACAAGCAGAATCATATCCTTTTACACAGTCTAACTACACCTACAGCTGCTGGGTTTTTCCTTAATTTAAAACTACTTTTAAAAGGAAAATTTTCACATTTCAGATTTTCCCTTAAGAAAACAGGTAAGGAAAAGAAAAGCTTCTTCACATGCAAACAATACAATTTCTCTAATATTTTCTAGGCATCGGACAGGTTCTCCTACTAGGAATAAGGAGCTGACTTCATAGAAAAGACAAGATTACAACAATTAGCTAATATTAAAATACGCTGATGGATTTAGTTATCTTACTTTAGAATTTATGCAGTTTTTGCCTCCTGCAAATCAAATGGTGTTAGCCAATATAAAGGGCCAAGTAAATTCCCCCAAAAGCTGATTTAAACTGTTTTTTATTGCCAGTGATTTCTTAAGTTTATTTCACAACCAGCTTGGGTTCCTTTTCCAAAAGAAAAATTCATTCTCACTCCAATCAATAATTTTCTTCCAAAGATCCTGCTAATTTTATCACCATTATACAGTCAACATTTATACCATGCACAACTGCAATTTAAGTCAGGTTGCACTAAGGAGGCAACAGCATCACTGATAAAATTAAACTTGCTGGTGGCATTTTGCATTGAAAGAAGCCCTTGCAACATATAGACAGTTGTAAACTCCGTTCAGCAACTCTGACGTGTCTTGCAGGCCAAGAGGCAGGGGAATGGGAGGAGAGAGGGAAAGAATGTAGATAGCGAAACACCTCAACAGAGTTCCAACACAATACTGAATTCCAGAGTTAGCAAAAACCTGGATATGTAAGGAAAGGGTGAAGTCAGGGTCATGCTTAAAATGGTCTCAAGTCAAATGTACTAAATGAGACAGTAACACCTTCACAGGTCACGTGGATTTCCAGGTTTTGCACTCCCATCTTTCAATAAGTGCTGGCTGAAGGTGTGGTCAGTCGCTTTCCAATGTAGATGCTGAAAAAAAAGTATAAGGCATATCGTATTCCACAGAGATATTCCCTGTTTTCCAAACAGCCTGCACGCACTCAGCTAGCCTGTCTTTCACTAAGCCTGATGAGACCCTTCCAAGGACATCACTTCATTTCTATAAAATTACCTGAAGAGTGAGATTTTCAGATGAGCCTACAAGCACCGATGCTATCAACATTCTGTAAAAGCAGGTTTCTTCCAGTTCCAAGCTCATTTGAAAACCCCAGTCCAAAAATTTGTGTTGTGTCAGTGGAGTACCTGACACAGGGACTCCTGTTGAGCCTAGCAACACTCCTGGATTATTACAATAAAACAAATAAAGTACTGCCTATAAAGGGGGGAGGTGAGCTTTACAACACTGAGCACTGAGGATCTACACAATAAACTACTGCTTACAAAGGAAGGGTGTGAGCTTTAAAGCGCCGAGGAGCTACGCAAACACTGACCTCTAACAAATAAATTCAGGCACAAATTAATTCGCTGTGGAAATACAGAATTTTGCTATAGTACAAATACCTTACAATATATTCTCACATATTCTACCTTCCTAATTTATTTAAGGGTTTGCAGGAATTTAAAGAGACACTGGAACTACACTCTGAAAAACAAATACGAAGCTATACAAAAACATATTTTGAGTACATGTCTTTGCCCCATCATAGAAGGATGCAAAATGAATGAACACAACACAAGGATTAAGCAAGCAGAGAGGTTATGTTGAATTATGCAGGCAAGGAAAGCAGTGCTGAGCAGAGTTGCAGCTGATCTTGTAGGACACATGCAGCATTTCATGTACCTTTCTTTAAGTACCCAAACCTTGACTTTCAGTAATATCACACAACTGCAGCATTGAACACTGAAAATAACAGCGTATGTGCCATACACATAAAACTTCAGCACCAGTATTTGTACAATGTGGTTTTGCAATGGTTAGCAGAAGTTACAGCAGGTTTCCATTTACTCTATTCTTACTACATTATAATCCGAAGCACCTAAGTAGAACAGGTGGATAATCAAATGGCACTTGTTAAAACTGCAAAGGTTATTTGCAAATTCATGATAATCCATGCATTTTCCATACAAGAAGCTTGATCTATTGCATAAATAAAATGTGTTAATGGCTGAAATGTTTTAACTGCTGCAATGTTTTCCTGCATTTCAAAAAGCGTACTAAGTCTATCTTAAGCAAGGTGCAACAACATAAATATACTAGCTAAAGCTCTTTTCAGCAGGTACCTGGCATACAAGTGGCAAAGCAAAGCCAGATGTGAAAGTTGAAATGCAAATTAGGTTAATACTTACCCTAGTCCCAAAGCCAAAACATGAGATATGAACAGAGATGGAATGAAAACCTTAAGAAATTCTGCAGAGAAAATGCCACCTTTTTTCATTGCTCCACTTTTTCTCATACTTAAAGACACTGAACGTTTGGGATGTCTGAAATGAAATTCCCTGAAAGAAGAGGGAAAGAGGGGAAAAAAATCCAGTCAGATTTTTGTTTCTTTCCTTTTTTTTTTTTCGCACACAAATGCACAGATCTCTGTAGGAACACTTTTTTAAAAACAAAGAGCTAAAGATCCCTTACATGGAGTAAGGAACCAAAGAGAATAGTAGGAAGGATTGTGGAGAGACCACTTACACAGACAGTATAGAGACAAGGGGAGCAGTAGCTGAAGAGAGAGAGGTAGGTCCGTGAGAGGGAATTTCAGGTTGTGATTTGTTAGCAAGAGCCTCATTTTTTGTTCCAAACAGAGACAGAAGTCTGACAGATTTAGACAGCATCCTCTATTTTAATAAAAATGCTTTGCATTCAAGGATCTCAACGTTTCCCCTTCCGTGGATGAACATTACATATTTTACATAGAAAGAAAAAAAGGTACAAGAATTTAGGAGACTTGCTCAACACTATTCCATTCAATAAGGCGAACTAAATGCCATGAATCCCAACTCCAAGACCCCAGCTCTTCCAGTAATTACATTTTTGTCAAAAGGCTTACACGGCTTCCTGTGGATTGATACTACTTCTAATAAAAAGATAATTCTGTTGCTATTAAGATTTCCACACTTGTTTTGACTTTTTGTACCTTCCCCAGAGAGAAATCTTTTTCCAATATGACCGTATTTGGAGAGCCAGAGTAATTCCACACAACTTATGATTCTTCTCTCCTTCATATAAAAATATTCATTAGAAGTGCTTAACTTACTTGGGAGGAATGTTTTCAGGCCTACTTGACCAGTCTGACACCCAGCCAGCACTCTTCTTCAAAACTTCCAATTCTTTCTCTCCTTCTACTGCTTCTTCTTCAGACTGAAAATATACATGGGACAAGCCTTGTAACATTCAATTAGCTCCTCCTTATGGTGTTAAACCAAGAGCAACACAACAGTGCTAAAATGATAAGCACCAAATGGTGGCACCTGATAAACGAGCAAGTGTTGTTGGGCTACTGATTATTTAGAAGAGATTTTATTATGCTAACAGGAGGATCTGCACAAGTCAGTATAACACAAATGTTATCCCTATATGCAGGACTTCAACATCACTACAAGTTACTTGGGTTTTAACAGCTGCAAAAAAAAAAAAAACCCACCTATTATTTAAATCTTAAATGTAATAAACCAGCATTATGTAAAAAGTATTCATGTTTCCACAAATGGCAAAAACTTGCAGTTGATGGCGTTTGATTTAAAGCATACGGAGTGTGGCTAAAGCACAGAAAGACAGCCAAATAAAAGGATTTAGAAATAGTATTTTAACTTTAAATGTGTTATTAGCTGTTTAAAATTTCTATTACTTGCAACTAGCAGCTTCTACTGGGTGCATCCCAGATGGAGCAGAGAAAGGCAAGCACTCACTACACAACCACTAGTTGTCTTAATCCAAAGATTTAATGCTACATTATTAGATTCAAGTGTTACCACATAGGAAAAAATAAAATAGACAAGAAAACACCACTGACTTTGGTACAAACTCCTCCTTCTAAACAATTATATTAAATTAAAACAATTTTCTGATCTATCCTTAATAAAACAGATCACTTAACAGTAAAGCAAAAACCATACCAACCCCGGAAGTCATCAAACACAACAGTCACAAAAGACCACCAACTTCACTCAAATCCCTGTGGCTCCATAGGGCAGAGCTGAAATAGTCCTACTGTTCAGCCAGGTCTTTAACAAAATTAAATGCAAGGTTTCATTCTTCCAGGAATGCTTTCTATTTATACTGCTGAGGACAGCAAATTCTATTAAATGATAAAGCTAAGAGTTCAGCATTAGTCTCCTCTCAGTTTGTATTATGTCAATTATTCACTATCATGTGAGCTGACTATCTGCAGAGCAATAAACTGAACCCTCTAAAATCTTGTGCAGAAATACAAACATTTCAAAGAAAACAGGTTTGACACACACAGTGCAAACAGTGCCAGACAATAATATGACTGCTACTAAGCAGGGCAATTCTCAGCTTCAGAGATAGAGCCTCATTTTTCCCCTCACTTCAAAGCTATTAATCTCTACAAGTCAATACAAAATGTAAGCCTAAATAAAGTTTACTAACCCTGCCCTGTGTCTAAAAATAATCATTCTGAAGTGTGTTTTAATTCAACTCCTTAAAAGATAATTTAAACTAACATAAGCTTGACTGCACAGAAATAATTTACTACTCACTAAAAATTATTTATTATTTACAGGACGGTACTATATCAATTTCTAACAAAAAAGACTGACTTAAAACTTGCATGAAGAAAGTACAAGACAAGCAAACAGCATTACCCAAATGACTAAGGTACATCTCCAAATTTTGATTAAATAAGGCTTATAAAATTCATTTGCTAGTCCTGCAGCTAACAGCCAAGTTTAGTGCCTCAGAATGAAAAACAAAATCTGCTACCAACTGTTTAATGCATTTTTTGACACATAAGATCTATAACATTTTCAAACTTTTGACACAACAGAGCTTGCTCTACCCCTCAAGTATTCCCAATGCTGATTTATACAAACACATGATCTGTATACAATAACCACAATTGAAAACACTTTCTTTTTAATTCATGTATTTTAAAGGTTAATAAAGAAAATACCTGAGAACTACTGTCTTTACTTGTGTGCATTTCCACATCAAAAGTTATCTGTCCATCTTCTTGAGGTGAAGGGCTAAAGAGAAATTGATTTTGTTATGTCATTTTGTCATAATACACTGTCACCTAAAGAATCATTAGCGTAAACAGCATCACATCTGAATCATTTCCATATGCACTTTTGCACACTATTCCTATGAGGTACAGACTATCCCTCAGATCAAATGTATCAGTATTAGAAAGTCTTCCAACCACTCCCATCCTTTCATTTCCCCACCCCCATTTATAAACCTACCTTTCTCAACCAGCTTGGCCAGGCTCCCACTAAAGCAAAGAAAGCACTGAACAAAAACTGCCACACAAAATCCTGAGATCCTCATTTCTTTTAGGTAACGCTGCCAACATTGTGAATTATGCCTCTTTTTGTATCACTACACACAGAAACATCACACATGAAAAAAGCTTTTCAAATGCTTGGCAAGAATATATATTTCTTGTTATGCTCACTTTGAGCATTAAACATTTGGTAGTCTACTTGAGAAATTAATCACCTATTGCACCTCAACTGACCAAACACCAGAGAAATCAAGTAATGAACAATACAAAATATAGCATGATGCACCAGTGCAGGTGCCTTATTACAATGCTAAAGGCACCTTTTTAATGCAACTTCAGATTTCACAAAAAAAGTGTATTTTAGAAGTACACAAGAGAACCCAAACCACCACACTTCAGAGCAATTTACTCCATGAGAAGAATGCAAAGTATTTCTTGAATGTTACTTCAACTGTCAAAAGGGGAAAAGAATTACCCAAAAGTCAACAAGTGGAAACTTAAGTTTAAAAAAGAAAAAAGGAATCTGCCTTCATTCACCTAAAACATGGGTAATAATTGAAAATCCTCTGCTAGTAAAAGAAGCTATACAACCATCATCTAGCAAACGTTTCTGACTGAACTGGAAAGTAGTCTACTAGCGACAGCTCTGACAGCTCGTTTCTTAGCAACATAGATGTAGCAAATTTTGTTTTCTATAAATGTAACCATTCTATTTTAAATATTCGTATGGATTATTTTCAAACAGTGTACTACATTCAGTCATTAAATCAGGCTTAACTGATTTTACATAGCTTTTATATCTATCAACTACTTACGCAGGCTACCCAGTAGACTTGACAGCTAAACTGCATTCACCCAGCAAAACCAAGGCAGGCACAAGCAGAAGAACAGCTAAAATTTTATCTAAAAGCTGCCCAAGGATTTCCAAACTGCCCTAAAACTGCCTAGAAAAAAAGGTGTAACGAACACGGAAGAGTACCATAATGCTCACATGTGCCTTGAAAGATTATACTGTTAGGTAAGAAATATTTTGCCTTCACAGGACAAAAAGCAGAACACTGAAATGAAAGGAGTACAGATCCTGAGGATCTCTTGTTCTGTTAAATCCAGTGATACATTTTATTACATTTGAGTAAACATAAAGCCAGTAAAATTAGGTATTTTTTACATCATATATGATTTATGACAATGTGAAATACAACAGTCGTGTTGAGGTGACTTTCCCGCTCCTGGATTCCTCAGCTTTCTGTGTAGCAATGATCAACTTTCCAAATCAGATGTCCTACTTAATAACCAGTTATCACAAGCCAGCAAGTACTACAAATCCTGGATCATAACAAACTTAAGCCTGAGAAAAACCTTTATGCCACCATTAACATCTACAGGATAAAATCCTGCTATAAACTGCAAGCAGGACAGCAAACATTTCTTTACCTGTCACAGTGGGAACTACCTCTCGAACTGCTCTGTCCTGATTCATGCTGGGCATCCAGGAGAATTTTTTCCATGTCTCCATTGTGGATGGAGGATGATGAAGGGACATGTTCCAGACCTCCATTTTTCCCATTGCCATTATCATTGCTATTGCCATTGCCGTTCATCTGTAACTCCACCCAGGAACCTGTTGGGCCAGCCAGACACCATTTCATTAAAAACCCATCTCAAGTTTATCAATTACACACAGAAACAAACATGGTGAATTCTGATAACATACACTGCTACTGCGGAGAAAATTCATAAACATGTACTGCAGGCAAGAGCAACATGTTTTTTCCTCTTTCATCAACAAGAACACCCCTAAAAAGTTACATTTGATTGCTACCTACCTCCAAAGCTAGGAAAATATGTCCCCTCTCTCCTCAAACATTAATACTTCAATAGGCCATGTTTCTCTTTGCAGTTTTAAGCTTCAATTACCTACATATCGCTCCATTACATTAGTCACCCGTTCCCCTGCTCTACATTCCTTTTTGAAACAACATTTTTAAGTGCTAGTCCCCAACTATACAACTCTCCACCTGCCATTTCATGTTCTTCTTCCCTCTACTTCCAAAGGCCCCTAATCAAACCCTGATTTTCACATACATCAGGCAGGCTGTCATTCTCAATCCTCACAGAACTTTCTCAGCCCTGGCCCTCTAACAAACATTTCCCATCTCTCCTATCCCATCACAACTCGAACCATCAGATGCCTGAAGCAAGCATCATGTTTCCTTACAGAGCTGAAGTACGATGCTGACGTACATTTCATTACAGCTGGATTAAGAGATTTCACTGCTAAGAAGCCAAAATGAAGAATTGAGTAGCATGAGGAATGCAGAGCTCTCACATGTAATAACAGCTAATAATTTCAATGCCATTAAGTTAAGCCTTTTCCCACTTCCCTTCTTTTAATTTCCTTAGGGACAGCTCTATAGCCCACAAGTTGAGATTTACTGGGTACCCCCCCCCCTTTCTTTTTTTGTAGTTATGGCCATGGGATTTCCATGTGTGCACTAAGATTTGACAAAAGAGCAAAGAGTGTACCCTGAATGATAAAAGTGGCTGCCAAGAAGTTAATATACTCTGTGGTTAGGTTGAGGATTTTGATTTTTGGTTTCAAAATGTCTTTGCTTGCATTTTATGTGCACATTAACTAAATGCAAAAAAGCATTTACCGGTATGTTCAGTAGTGACACGCTTCAATTGGAAAAAAAGAGGTTTCAAAAACATTAATTCCTAAACATGTTATTTAATCTCATGAGGTAAAGATAGACTTCTACTGCTCTAACTGTTCAAAATATTCAAATGCACTCCATATCCAACTGCAGTTCCAATCTTCTCATCAAGACATGCATCAAGAATCATTTGGCCATACAGCCACTCTACTAGTCATGATTATGGCAGGAAAGATCTCCAACTTCTCAAAAGCATACTGTTTTCAATGCAACATGATTTCCCGCTATTAGTCAGATGTATTGTCTTGACAATTCCTGTGTAATTTAATTCATGCTGAAACTACTTTATAAACATTATTTGCACAGGTTCTAAATTGTAACACTGATTTCCTGACTTCTGACGTGTACTTCAGCGTTCCGGCACTTATATTTTTTTAGATAGCAAAGCTTTGGCTCTGGGAACACAGAAACACAGGAAAGGATGTATGTCACAACAAGTTCACCTACATTCAACTTGATTTTGTGAAGCTGAAACGGCAGTAGTTTATACTTAGTACCAATTATTAACTACACCATTATACTGATGACCATGGAAGCATCACACTCTTAAAAGAGTAGAGGTGGTTTACAAGTCTGGTTTCCCCAAGCTGTATTCACAAACAAGGTATTTAGGGTGTGCACAGAGCTCCTGTGCACAATCACACGATGTACACACTCAGTACTACGTATCTTCTCAGATAATCAAGTGTTAAACGGCAGAAGGCAGCCTTTGCTCAGACCAGTCAGCACAAGTCACAGACTATTATTTCAGATTTATGATAAGTGCTGGTGTCTAAAATTCTAAATAAAAAGACCATGCTGAAAGAACTACATCAGGAAGGCAGATATGCCTTGTGGTAACACCTTCACATCAAGAGGCCACACCTGCAAAAAAGCATGTAGCAACTGCAGCTAAAAGACAGGCCAGAATGCTTCCACTTCAGAGTAGTGAGCATCTCCTGGAAGAATTAAAATGCTCAGGATCTGCAAAAACATCTATTACAAAAATAAAAAAATCAGCAGTGAGTGACAATGTGAAAAGAACAGAGGGCAAAGTTGCAGGGGGATGTCCTCCTCTGACACCACAATGGTAACCCAGCAGAAGATGATCAAAACTGGCTGCTCTAGTACGCAGCTACTAAAGACACCTCCACAGCACCTAAGATTATGCACAAAAGATCTTCATTAATGTTTATCTGGTCTGACAAAACTTAACATTTACCTCAAATGCGTTGCGGCCATACTACGAAGAACACTCAAACTGTTGAGTAAAGAGTCCCAACAAGTTGAGCAGCAGTTTACATGGCAAGAGGCACGTTCTCCATCTGACCTCATTTTTAATGAGTCAAAATACATCCAATGAAGTGTAATCTGACATCAAGCTAAAACATGCTACATACTCCCACAGGCAGTCACAACTGGTTTGGAAGAAGGAGCCAGAGAGCCCATGCAGTTTCAAAGACTGATTAGAGGGATAGAACTCTGTTTCTTTGAAAAGATGCAAAGGAATACAAGATGCACAGGAATACATGTGAGAATAAACTGCCCAAGTAATAGAGAGTGGTTTTTGCCCCAAGCTTTTTCTAGAACAGAGGAAGTTCCATTAACCACCCACGTGAGAAATCTTGATTATATTAAATTATATTTCTCTTGACAATAAAATGGGAAATATAGTAGAATTAAGAGTGGGAAAATTTAGAGATGTGGCGGCATTTTCCTCCCTTCACAAATCACATCACACACATTTTGGAAGAACAAACAAACCAACCCCACAACTGTTTATATGAATGGTATTTTTCTCCAAAATTGTTTCAATTCTGGCCATCCTCCAAGGCTGATTATTTCACTATGAACTGATACACAATGACTTTAATTACATGTTTTTCCATAACTGATGGACTGTTTAAACAACAGTAGCTAATGGCGGGGGGAGAGCGGTCTCATTTTGTTTATTCACTCTTTGATTTCTCTTGGGTGGTTGGGGTGAAGATATCAAGGACAATACATAAATTCTATATACATAATTTATATACATAAAAATACTTCAAACTAGTAGCTCACACAAAGTCTTCAGCCACGGTCAAACTGAATAAACTAAGAAATATCACTTTGACAATGAAGTACACCATTAAAAAATGATACAACAGAAAGAACAGAAAGCTGTTCGGATTCCCGCAATAGTAATTATTAAACAGATTTTCCATGACAGAGCAGGATGGGTTCCTGCCTAGGATGGGATTTCTTCTTTTTGTCAATATATAACAGAGCTTTGTAATAATTAAAATATAGAAAGCATCTAGAATTCCCAGAGCAAACAAGCCCTCTTTTCATAAGAGCCCAACCAAGCACAGGTTCAGTTACCAGTTTAATTCTCAGGTCTCCTGACCTTTGAATCTTTGAATTAAAGGCCCTAAACACACGCAAATGGCATACACAATCAAATGAGTAAGTGTCTAAGCTCATTAGCTTGAAAAAAGTTCACTGAAAAGTTTATGTAATGGCAGAAAATACACCTGTAACACAAAAGCATTGTGGAGCAGCTAAGCACCTGAAAGCAGCACTAAGCCTATGCAGAGCTGATAGGTTGCATTTGTTTTGTTCTCAGAGCATAGAGTATCGAGTATTTCCTCTCATACCTTGCACTCATCACCTTCACTAATCACACTGATCTAGCTAAGCCTCTACGTGCGGATCCAGCCGTAAAACCTACGTGAGCAGATCCAGCACAGGCTTACAGTGCGCTCATCTCTTGTTGCTCCTGTCTTACAGCAGACTAACACATCTCACAGAGTAAACTAACAGAAACCAAACTGGAAAAATTAAAATATAGAAGCATCAGAGCTCACGATTTCTAAAGTACTGAGTTAGGCACTGGGCATGGTGCAACCTTAAGCGTAATCGGTATTTAAATACGCTAACAGCCCTGAATAATTTGCTAAAATATCTGACTCAGGTGAACACTTGTAAGCTGCTGTCCTTATCACAAGGTGTAGCATTACCGTAACACAAAAGCAGTGTTACGAAATCAGCATACTTTATTCTTCTTCAATACAATTCCCATTGAGTTAAAGGAGATCAACCAGCCAATATATTTCGTGGTCAGTTAAACTCCATTGTAAACCACGAAGGTAACAGTTAATCATTAATGCAATTTATTCACCTCTCCAACTACAGCATCCTTAATAATTACAAAGAAATGAAAGGACACACTGAGGTAGCTGTTTAAAACGAGGGAAAAGCATCTGCCAAGTAAGTACGATAGCCTATATAAAAACCAGCTCTACCAGTGTTATCCTAGAAACAAAAGGATGCAGCAGAGCAGCTGACATAGACGCCGGATATAGAGGAAAATAGCTCACGTCAGTGGTATTGACTCAGCCACTGAATAAACTCATTCCCACAGTCACGCTCCTCCCCCTACCCTGCTGTATCCCCATCTTAGCTGTTAACACCAGCCAAAGAATAAACTCAGTTTAACCACGAAATAAACCTGCTCCTGCTCTCCTCGGCTCGCACGGAGCCACAGCGCTAGCTCCTTCCCAAGGCAGCGCCGCTGTGGCCATTTCACCTCAACCACACCGGCTGCCGCCTCAGTCGCCAGCGCTCCTGTGAGGAGCGGCGCAGCCACGGGACCCGACAGCCACGGACCTCACCTCATTTTTGGCGAGCAGCCCCCTCCGCCGAGACCCCTCTACCTCCCCAGGCCCTCATGCAGCGGCTCCCGCTGCCTCAGCGTTGGAGCTCCGCGAACAGCCGGGCCGCGAAGCCCGCCCCGGGCCTCCCCTCAGGCCGCGCCGCCCGCCTTTTCCTCACAGCCCCCCGGGCGGGTGCAGCACAAACAGTGCCGCTCGCACGCTGTGATGCGCTGTGCGTTGCCCCGCACCATGAGCCGCTTCCACTTCTGCCCCCC
>JAOEHY010038547.1:0-16814 GCA_025447955.1 Psilopsiagon aurifrons
GATTCTCCTTCCCATCCCTCCCGGAGCAGAGGGAAGAAAAAGGGGGAAGTGAGTGAACAAACTGCGTGGCTGATTTACAGCTTAAACCATGACAGAAATATAGCCCCTGTTTTTAAGAAGGAGAAAATGAATGAGCCAGGGAACTACAGACCAGTCAGCCTCACCTCTGTGCCTGGCAAATCTTGGAGCAGATTCTCCTGGAAAGCATGCTGAGTCAAATGAAAAACAGCAAGGTGGTTAGTGACAGTCAGCATGGCTTCATTAACGGGAAATCCTGCCTGACCAATCTGTTGACCTTCTATGATCTGGCTACAGAAGTGATGGACAGGGATAGAGAAGTTGCTGTCATCTACCTGGACTTCTGCACAGTGTTTGATACTGTCTCATATGACATCCTTGCCTCTAAGTTGGAAAGACATCAAATTGAAAGGTAGACCACTCTGTAGATAAAGAACTGGCTGGATGGCCGTATGCAAAGAGTTATGCTCAATGGCTCAATGTCCAGCTGGAGGCCAGTAACGAGTGGTGTCCCTCAGGGGTCGGTGTTGGGACCGGTCTTGTTCAGCATGAGGGTGACATGGACAGTGGGATTGAGTGTGCCCTCAGCAAGCTTGCCGATGACACCAAGCTGATATCAGTTCAGTTGATATGCTGGAGGGAAGGAATGCCATCCAGAGGGAGCTTGACATGCTTGTGAGGTGGACTGATGCCAACCTGATGAAGTTTAACCATGCCAAGTGCAAGGTCCCACACGTGTGTCAGAGCAATCCCAGGCACAGGTGCAGGTTGGGCAGAGAAGAGATTCAGAGCAGCCCTGAGGAAGGGGACGTGAGTTGTTGGTCGACGAAAAAGTGAATATGAGCCGGCAGTGTGTGCTCACAGCCCAGGAAGCCAACCATATCCTGGGCTGCATCAAAAGGACCTTGACCAGCAAGTCGAGATAGGTGATCCTGCCCCTCTACTCTGCTCTCCTGAGACCTCACTTGCAGTACTGTGTACAGTTCTCGTGTCCTCAACCTAAAAAGAACATGGAACTGTTGTAACAAGTCCAGAAGAGGGCCATGAGGATGATCATGGGACTGGAGCACCCTTCCCCTATGAAGACACGCTGTGAATGTTGAGGTTGTTCAGCCTGGAGAAGACAAGGCTGAGTGGAGACCTCATAGCAGCTTTCCAGTATCTGAAGGGGGCCTAAAGGGAAGCTGGGGAGGGACTCTTCATTAGGGACTGTAGTGATAGGACAAGGGGTAATGGATTCAAAGTTAAGCAGGGGAAGTTTAGATTGGACATGAAGAAGAAATTCTTTAATGTAAATATGGTGAGACACTGGAGTGGGTTGCCCAGGGATGTTACGAACGCTGCATCTCTGGTGGTGTTCATGGCCAGGTTGGATAGAGCCTTGTGTGCCATGATTTAGTGTGAGGTATCCCTGCTCATGGCAGGGGGGTTGTAACTAGATGATCTTGAGGTCCTTCGCAATCCTAACTATTCTATGATTCTATACAAAGAGCTAAATATCAATATTAGGAAGAACTGACAGACATCACTGGCTCTATTTACTACAATTAGAATTTAGTTGCCTGAAATAGGAAGCTAGTTCTATTTCATAAGCTCTAGCTTCTGTCTGTTATACCAGATGGTCCTCCTGGTGATATTCTGTCATATCTGTTGCTCCTGTGGCAAGGCCGCAATGGCTGTGGCAACTTGAATGGCATTAGACACCTGAAATGCGGACAAGTGTTATCACTCAAGATCATCATTAGTTCTTAATGCATTATAGATGCACCTTGCAAGTCGAAATCCTCTTTCAAAAGCTTTCAGGTACCTCGGCCTACCTTTAGATTCTGGATGACGAGGTCATTTAAGCATCTATACACTATGGAAGTGAAAAACCCCAGGAATAACATAATGGTAAGTGCAATTTCCTGCTGACCTTTGTCAATAACAGTTACTATTCCTTTTGTAGAGGGGATGATTCAGTCCTTACCTCATCTACTTCCTAACAGTCTATGTGAAAGAGAAAACTGCAAGGGAGAAACTCAGTCCTTGTTAACAACCTAGGCTTACAATACGTCTTCAAGTGTGGTGGTGTCATGGTTTTAGCCCAGCCGGTAACCCAGAACCACGCAGCCACTTGCTCACTCCCCTCTCGTTTTCTTCCTCCCACAGCTCCCAGAGGGATGAAGAGGAGAATCAAAAGAATGTAACTCCCACATGATGAGATAAGAACAGCCCAGTAACTAAGGTATAACACAAACCACCAATAATAATAATAATAAGGGAAACAACAAGGGAAGATAATACCATCACATGCCACCTGCCGACCTATACCCAGCCTGACCCGAGCAGCAATCTAGCCCTTCCGGGTAACTGCAACCAGTTTATATACTGGGCATGACATGCTGTGGTATGGAATATCCTTTTTGTTAGTCTGAGTCAGGTATCCTGTCTTTGCTTCCTCCTGGCTTCCCCTGCTCCCTGGCAGAGTATGAGACTCAGGAAGTCCTTGGTCACAGTAGACATTATTGTGCAACCACTAAAACCATCGGTGTTATCAGCATTGTTCCCAGGCTGAAAGTCAAAAACACAGCACTGCACCAGCTATAAGAAGGAGAAAAGTGACTGCTACTGCTGAACCCAGGGTAGGTGGAAAAGAGAATATAGAGAGTCCTCATTCACCCACTTAACCATGCTTGGGATCTGCAAAGAGCAGTTCCCTACTTTACAGATTTTGAGAATGAAATTACTTGGTAGCTGATTTCAGATATAATGAACTCTCAAAGTCTTTTAACTTAACTGCATTCTCAACCTTGATGTTCATGAAGTAATAATTTTATTTAATTTTCTATCTTCATTTAAACATTTTTGTAGCATACAGATCATTATAGCATCTCAAAAGTTCATTTGTCTTTTAATAAACCATACAAGTTCTTGGCATCTGTGTAGCAGGATCATGCTGAGAAATCTTAATTCTTATTCTATTATGAAAAACTAGCTTTTTTCTATTAAATCTCATTTAGTATCTTTATAAGTGCTTTTTGTCATAATCACTGAAAAAAACTCCAGGCTAATTATATCAGACTACCTTACTTTTCTCACTAGTAGAGGCAAAGAATAACTAAAATGGAATGGTAATTATTTATGTTACTTCTATGGAAAAAGTCAACACCTTCAACACAGAATAGGGGGAAAAAAAACCCTCAGACAACTAGCTCATGTTAGAAATGTATATGCACTAAGCCTACATTGCATAAAGTTAGATAATATGAGATTGCTACTCTTCACAATTTTAAGTAGGCTCTGCCAAAACTTCTAACTGAAGGAGCTGCGCTGAATCTGTATTCTATTCAATACATCAGATATTATTCAGCTTGCAGTACACAAAGTAATAGAAAAGAATAAGAAATATTCAGCACTGAGGAAAACATTCCATCAATCAAATTTGTAGACTGACTTCTTACCAGAAACATGCACATACTATTCTACATGATCTCAAATCTAGATTGTACAAAAGAGTATCTTGCAATAAAACATAGAATAAAAATAAAACCTAAAAAAAAATGAACCAGCAAACATTTTGATGAAAAGGTAAGTTATGAAAAGAAATAACATATGAGTCACTCTCAGTTACAAGTGAGCTCTTCAGAAAAATTCCAGAAAGCATTATATTACTATGAGAAGTGATCTAAATTCTCAAGACCTAAAGTCACAAGATTTAATTTCACAAGTAAATCAGGTGCACTAACGTTGAGTTCTTCTCTAAATAAATTTTTAATGCTCTTGAAAGACTTAAATTTGACTTCATAAAGTCATGCTTTTGAGCTGGGCATAAGATGAATTATTTTATTAGTTGTATTGTAGCCGCAATGCAATGTTTTTGTCATGATAGTGAGAAATACTTTTTTAAAAATACAATATTATCATTCAGTCTCAACAGAAGCACAAGGTAGTGCCTGAAAAATTTGTTTGCTTGCAGATGAAAAACTTGAAAGAACTACCTGCCACTTATATTTGTCATACTATATGTTTGGAGATTTAATAAAATTTATGTTTTGTATCTTGAGTAGTCCGCAAGCTGGACTGGGAACTAATGCCCTTATTCTAAGAACAGTACAAGTAGTTAAAGAAAACAGTACTTACTGAGTATTTTACAGATGAACAATGATGAATGAAACAGCTAAAAAGGGACAAAAAAAAAAATGAAGAAAATAAAAGATAAGAACAAGATGAACAGCATATATTGTCATGGTAATAGTCATAAAGTATATTAGAATATGAATACCATGATGATCTGATTCACCGACGCTGAAGCTGCAACTTTGAATTGGGATTAATTCCAATTAGTAGTGCCACCAAAATAGATATTTAGGGTAGCTAAACATCTAGCAACTACTAAATGTCTATGCTAATAAAGGTTTTACTGGTAATCAATAGAACTATAAGGATCATCTTTGAGTTGTCCAATCTCTGAATTGCTTTTTTTGGTTGTTATTTCGTTTTCATAAACTACATAAGGCATCTGCTTGATTAATTTTCTTTTTGAGGTTTTAACTTTTAAATAGCTACTGATAAAAGCAATAAATATTGTCCTTTCCCCTTGTTGATTAATTAGCCTCTAACTGGGTACTTTTACTGGGGCTATCTTCGCATTAGATCTATTTTAACAGAATTTCAAAACTATAGAAGAAATTAATTTTTGCAGGTCAATGGGATCCAGTTTGATTGCAGTCTGAATTGTGTTCTGCTTGCCATCATAGAAAGAGCCCTGGGGACACCAAAGTTAAAGAATAAGGGAGAGGAGGTGCTTGAGATGCTGGAGCAGAGATTGCTCTGCAGCTACTTGAGAGAATTAAACTGGTGAAGTTATTTCCTTGCATACCATGAAGGATCACTCTGGAGTGCAGAACACTGCAGAGCAGTATGCTGGAGAAGATGGATATTTCCTGAAGGACTGCATACTGTGGGAAGGACCCATGCTGAAGCAAGGGAAACCTGAGAAGGAAGAAGCAGCAAAAAAGTACTGTTATAGACTGACCCTGATTCTCCACTCCCCTTCCTGCCTGTGCTTCCCATGGGGGAAGAGGGAGAGGAGCTGGGAATGCAGGAGTGAGGTTGAGCCTGTAATAGGGGTTCGGGGGAAGGTGTTGGTTTACTTTTGACTTTGTTGCTATCAGACACTTTTAATTGGCAATAAATGAAATTGGTTTTTGCCAGGTTAAGTTCGTTTTGCCTATGTGGCAGGTGATCTGCCTCTCTATCTAAACCTACAAGATTTTTTGTCTTATTTTCTCACGCTGTTCTTTTGAGGATGGTGACAGAGAGAGAAGCTGAGTGGGCATCTGGCAGCCAATCAACCACAATAACAGGAAAAGAAAAAAGGTACAGTTCAGTGGCAGTGTTCAAGGCCAGGCTGGACAGAGCCTTGGCTGACATGGTCGAATGCAGGGGCATCCCTGCCCATGGCAGGGGGTTGGAACTAGATGATCTTAAGGTCCTTTGAAACCCAAACTATTATATGATTCTATAACTACCAAGAACATGGTTGCTTATTTGCTCAGCTTATTCCTCTCCTCTCCCCCACTTTTTTTTTTTTTTTTTCCCAAAATGACAAATAAAAGAATTGGGATCTAAATTAAAAAAAAAAAAAAAAACCAAGATAGTCAGATTAAACAGAATAGTTCTTATATTAGACTGAAGAAATTGCCTAGTGATGTATAGGCAGTGTGAACTTGTAAAGCTTCAGTTCAGGAACTGAGTCTAAACCAGTTTAGTTGCAACCTTGAACAACCTTTGGTTTTTCCAGCCAGTTTTCAGAACTGTTCAATTATTGAAACCATAGTGTTATTTAAATATGGGTGTAGTGTTCTTTCAAATAAGCAACTTTTATAGATCATACTAGACAAAATGAATCACAATATTACATAATGCTATATGGGTATATTCTTTAGCATCATCCACTCCCCAAAGTACAGATCTAGTATTGTATTGTTTGAGAGCTGTTACAAGGAAATATAAATTCAAGCTGGGTTGTAACTTCAAAGCTGGCAGGTTCATAAGCTTGGTTGTTGCAAATGCCAGACTGTTTAACCATAATGTACTCTTAACACTGTTATTTTCCTCCAAATATCCAAGGATTTTCTAGGGTTTTTTTTCTATTTGTCCTACAAGAAAAAACACAAAGAAGAAATTTAGCTGGTTGCATTACTAATGTTGCATTTGCAAAAAAAAGGTAAATAAAAAAGTCATATATATCATCATTGTACATAAAATCTATCTATCATCTGGTGTGGTATTGTTCACATCACTGGGACTAACTAAAAGGGATACAAAAGATTCAGCATATATGCAATATGATTTAAAAAGGAAGGACCATGTTGACTGAACTATAACTATAAACTGCTGTTTAAAGAAATATCAAAAAATACTCCCTCAAAAAACATCCATGACTACATTCAGCATCATGTTAGCTCTTTGCTGGTGGTTACAGTGTAAAAATTCAAAAAAATACCTTTTTAACATGTGTAGTTGCTTTTCTTTAAACTCATAAACAGCTCAACTTGATGAATTGATCAAAGTGTTTTAAAAATATAAAATTTCCCTTAGAGCTAAATACAGTGCAGAGTTAATGAAAACATAAATTCAGTAATTTAAAGGTCAAACGCATATTATGGCAGTAAACTGAACGTCAAATAAACCTTTTTTTTTTCTTTTTCTTTCTAACTCTATTTGCTCATTCTTTCACTTCACAATAAATTCTACATTTTTCTCACTGAAAATTGTACATGTTGAGATTATTTTAAATCAAACATTTTCTTGAAAACATTTTTCCTTTTAAAAAAAAGGACAATTTGTGCTCACCATGTGGTTACTGCTAACTTAGCGTACCTCTAAAACACTGTTCAGATCTCAATGTTTATTTGAAAGCCATTTTATCCCTACCCATGTCACTGTAAACTGAAGAATGCCTGCTAAACCGTAAAGCTAAACAATTATATTCCAACCCTATCAGCTGCTTGTTCATATAAGCTCCTTTCCATTCTTTCTGTGCTCTCAGCAAGGATGAGAAAGATGAATCAGAACATCTGAATAAAAAATAAAATATTCAGATGTGATACTTGCCATCAACATTACAACCTGTATTATTTGTATAAACATCTCTTTGAACTGCCTAAAATAACTTTTTAAGGGTTTTTTTTTTTTTTTTTTCAATTTATTCTAATTGGGAAGACCCCCATCATCCTGAAAATTGCCCTTGACTACTGCTATTTTCTTGGTAAGACAGGTGTTCTTGCACAATGTGCAACAGAGCAAGAGATGTAATTCCAAGGAGTATTTCAAATGACTAATTTCAAGAGCAAAAGGCAAAGGAGGAATTTCATCAAATGAAATGGTGACAAAATGAAATTTTGTTTGCTAGTTAGGGTGGAAATAAAACGCAGAGCAGTCAGAGGCATATACTCGATGCACAAAGGAATATATTAACTTATGAGCAAATTATGGTTATTTGTATTCTCAGCAAGCAATTGTGTTAATTGATATGTATTAACAAGAAATTAAAGTAGGTGCTATGGAAATTCTCTTTATTTCACATCTTCTTTCCTGTGCTCATAGTGTATTCGGTAAACTGCAAAGATCTCCTTTCACGTAGCAGTTCAGACTGTACAAAAGGTTCACGGTTCTGCTTTACAAATGATTGTCTAATGTTTGTCAAAATTCTGCTAGTGTGTGCTTTCTGGAATTAGGTAGCATGCATAGTACTAAACCCTTGTTTCACAGTCTGCATGTTTTCATGTCTATTTGTAATGAAAATTTGAGATTGAAACTTGGAGCACTATCTCCGTTTTGTTTATTGAACTACACAAATACAAGACTACCATTTTCTCCTGACACAATTCTTGATCACGTTCTATCAGTATGTCACACAACTCTTAGCTGTTCATTGCTAGCTGTAAAAATGCCCCCTTTTTTGTCCTATAATAATAATAATAATAATAATAATAAATTACCTTTGGTGCTGCATGGCAAACAAGGTCAAAAAACAATCTGGTATAAAGTGAAAAAAAAAGTACATGAAAGGAATACAATTCAAGGTAGCATGAAAAAGTATACAAGAAGCATGTGTGGAACTGTACCTTGAGAAATGCAAACATCTGATGTAATCTTTACTTTCATCATGTTCTTGTGCTTATCAGCCATTTATAACAGAATAATATAGCCACAAAATGCTATACAAAATAGAATCATAGAATGGAATCATTGAATAGTTAGGGTTGGAAAGGACCTCAAGATCATCTAGTTCCGATCCCCCTGCCATGGGCAGGGACAACTCACACTAAACCATGGCACCCAACGCTCTGTCCAGCCTGGCCTTGAACACCATCTGAGATGGAGCATTTGCAGCTTCCTTGGGCAACCCATTCCAGTGCCTCACCACCCTCACAGTAAAGAATTTCTTCCTTATAGCCATGTAAACTTCCACTGTTTAAATTGAAACCATTACCCCTTGTCCTATCACCACAGTCGCTAATGAAGAGTTCCTCCCCAGCAACCCTATAGCCCCCTTCAGATACTGGAAAGCTGCTATGAGGTTTCCATGCAGCCTTTTCTTCTGCAGGGTGAACAGTCCCAACTTTCTTAGCCTGTCTTCATCAGGAACAGGCACTCCAGTCCCCTGATCATCCTCATGGCCCTCCTCTGGACTCGTTCCAACAGTTGCATGTCCTTAATATGATGAGGACACTAGAACGTCACACAGTACTCCAAGTGAGTCAAGCCCCCTCTGGATGGCATTCCTTCCCTCCCGCATATCAATCGAAACACACAGCTTGGTGTCATTGGCAAACTTGCTGAGGGCGCACTCAATCCCACTGTCTATGTCACCAACAAAGATGTTAAAAAAGACTGGACCCAACACTGACCCCTGAGGGACACCACTCATTACTGGCCTCCAGCTGGACATTGAGCAGCTGACTACAACTCTTTGTGTGTGGCCATCCAGCCCGTTCTTTATGCACCGAGTGGTTCACCTGTGAAATTGATATCTCTCCAACTTAGAAACAAGGATGCCATGCAGGACAGTGTCAAACACTGTGCACAAGTCCAGGTAGATGACGTCAAGTGCTCTGCCCCTGTCCATCAGTTCCGTAGCCCCATCATGGAAGGTCATCAGATTGGTCAAGCAGGATTTCCCGTTAGTGAAGCCATGCTGGCTGTCACCAGCCACCTTGCTGGTTTTCATTTTCCTCAGCATGCTTTCCAGGAGAATCCGCTCCAAGATTTTTGGCAGGCACAGAGGTGAGGCTGACTGGTCTGTAGTTCCCTGGCTCATCCATTTTCCCCTTCTTGAAAATGGGGGCTATATTTCCCTTTTTCCAGTCATCAGGAACTTCACCTGACTGCCATGATTTTTCAAATATGATGGACAGTGGCTGAGAAACTTCATTTGCCAGCTCCTTCAGGACGTGTGGATGGATTTTGTCCGGCCCCATGGACTTATATACATTCAGGTTCTTAAGGTGGTCTCGAACCAGATCCTCTCCTACAGTGGGCCTGGAGTCTTCATTCTCACAGTCCCTGCATCTGCCTTTGAAGACTTGGGTGTTGTGGTCAGAGCATTTGTCAGTGAAGACTGAGGCAAAGAAGTCATTAAAAACCTCAGCCTTCTCCAAATCCTGGGTAGCCAGTTCTAATAGCTTCTGGAGATGTATAGGAATAATAGAAATAACAGGAATAATACTTCTAGTATTCTTTTCATAGAGGAAAAGAAGTGCTCAAAAGCAAAATACAAAGACTCAAGGTCGCCTGTAGGTATTTTATTTCCTCATGTGTCATCTAGCTTTTGGGACAAGTTCTGCAAGCCATATTGACAAAAACATTTTTCTGAATTTCCTGACCAGGGACTGTTGTCATAAGCATTTCCAAATTACTGTCTCTACAAAACACTGAATTAATTAGGCATGATACATTTTTGGCATGTGACTGCATAGACAACAGCATAATGTCATGAAGTCTACCAGCCTGAACTTTATTGTTTGCAGAGGTGACAATCTCTGGGGAATATTTTCAGCTCTGAGTGCATGCTATTTACCTTGAATGTAAACTGCTAGCTCTCACTAATGGAACCTCTTTTCTCTCCCTCTTTTTTAACAGCCAGACCTGATAAGCTTGGATAAATATGAATATGCATACCTCTGTGTGTGCATATGTTTCATATATGTATATTTGTGTTCATGCAAATGTAGTCTTCTTCCTCTTTATGTTCATGCTAAAGTACTTACTGTGTAATGATTTTTATGAAATTACTGTGTGTTTCAGTGCATACTTGAAACAGTATTAACTATTACTCTTTCAAGATGGTGACCTCAACATTATTAACACTGTAACCTGAAAACTAATTTTGAGACTGATGAGCTACTTCAGACTGTGACCCTAAGAATACTGTAAAGAATCGATGGAGTATTTTACTGAAGTACTGAACTTGCCCTAATTGTTCTGCAAAACTTTACCTAAAAGACATCATTCATGAAATAGATATTAATAGAAAAGTTCAAACAAAGAAAATGAAATTTTTCTCCAGCTGATTGAAGTCGATGTCAAAATTTAATAAATGATAATTTGTATTTTAAAGTTATCATTGTTTACTTAATAAATACACAATAATCCACATTTCTAATGAAATCTCTTATTAGAAAACATATTTTACAGGAACATGTTTCAATATTTTTAACATTTTTAATACATTCCATAAACAAAATTGCCAGAGTAAATTCTTTTATAATCCCAATTTGAAATGACAAATATTTCATTTTAAAGAAGTAAAAATGCATCACTTAATGGCATTGTTCCACATAATTTTGTACAGTAGGAAACAGCTTGTATTCTATGCATCATATTTTTTGCTGTATTGTATAATTTAACTTAGAATTGGAATCATTCACGTTCAAGGTGAGACAAATGCTGAAGTAATCATTTTTCTAAAGAATGGTTATTTTATTTTCTTATCAACTAAATTGCATTATTTCCTTCTAAATTACAGTGGTATTGAGACTTGAAAGGAATCAAGGCGAATCATATCTTATTTCAGACTTTGAATCATCTAAAGAATTAGGCTTATAATTTCACTGCATGTTTTTACTATTGCCACTGAAATTTTTATTAATAACAAGAACGGGGAGTGACAACAGAGTAAGCATATATTTTTGTGCTGTTCTAAACATATGTGGCAAAAGGTTGGCCTTTGCAAGAATAAAATAAGAGAAATAGATGCAGAAGATGGGCAATTTTTACACAAGTAAACAATTTGATAGCAGTGTTTAGCATGCAATAGTCTGGGTTAATAACAGTCTTACTAAGTTCACTTCCTACCTGTTGCCAAGGCTTTCATGAGTTTGTTAACAAACTTTTTTTCATATATTATAATATATTGTCTCAGTAGACATGTACAGGCATTTCAGATGAATATAGAAAAAGATTTTTGAAAATCTAATGGGAGCAAGAAAAGCCGGTTTCATTGACACAGCAAAGGTAAGCGCTAACATCTTAATCCTATACATTAAACAGTAGGTTCTCTTCATGGGCAACAGCTGGTTTGATTCTAATGCACTGAAGAACAAGAAGCCAAAAGAAGGCTAAAGGAAGAATTATATTATCTAAGTAGTACTGTGAAGAGCTGTTAAAAAATTTTAAAGCAAGCAGATGCTGCAGGAAACTCAGGGTCAAAGAAAGAAAGCTGTCACAGAGATGTGAAGTACTTGATTTTTTAGTTATTATTTTAGTTGTATGAAACCAGAAAATGCTATGCTACAGTTATTATGAATGTTGAATACATTAGGAATGAAGAACGTGTAGAATCAGATGCATATACAAATCCAGAATAAGGGCCAAGTCGTGTATTTTGCACGGCATCCAGACTTCTGTAACAGGATGTTGCTGGATTAGAAATGCATCTTCTGAAAAATCTAAAAATCTAGTTGAAAAAATCACAAAGTACAGTTTATTACTCTTGTAATCCAATCAAAACTCTGCATGTTATTTTCCTACAGTACACTTTACCTTTCATGAATCCATTAAGCTAAATGAATTTTTTTTATACCAGTGTATGAAACTTGATTGCACTATAGGAGGTGATAGGAACTGCTAAGGAAATCAGATATTTAAAAGAAAAAAGAAAAAGTTTCTGTTGCTTCTAAGAAAAAAAGATTTTGTCACAGTTATGAATGGACAAGCAGGGAAGCAGGTTAAATAAAACAGCACATTTGATTAAAAAATACCTCTGAGTCAGTATAAACCATCAAGATTCAATAAGAACTACTCTAAGAATGACACTGAATCAATAAACATATATGCTATCCATTACTACTTTACTAAAACAAAGATGAGAGATTTTAAGCTTGTATAGAATATCATGCATTAGGTTAAAAAAAAAAAAAATAAAAGACCACGAAACAAAAAAACCAACAAAAAAACACCAACAAAAAAAACATCAAAAATCCAACACTTTAAAAGTCATTTTTTTCAGATAATACCTCTTGACGCATTGTTATTATGACTCAGAAGACACCGAAATATGTGACACTTCCATTTTTACCTGTGGGTATCTGAAGAAAAGATTTTGCTAGTGAGCAATGCAAAGAAGAGCCAACTGAGCCTTAAGGAGGCTTGAAGAGGAGGGAAGGGTTAAGAATCACTAGTGTAGTGAGTTTGAGTTACAGACAAAATGACTGTCTGTTAGCATGATTAGATGAAGGAACAAGGAAATGGAGTGGGGTTGGGAAAAAGAGAAAAACTCAGGGGTTTTGAATGCTGTCTTGATAATTTAAAGGGCAACCCAGATAATTTGTCAGGAAACAGTGGATTAGAAAGAAATCAAGTTTGAGGAAATAGATTTATGAGTCAACACCAAGTTAGATGCCATATAGCTTGAGATGGTGATAAGGCAGAGAGAAGAAAAAGCAAAGCTCTGAAGGACAAAATCTCAATAAAAGACAAACAAGGAGAAACGAAAAGCCAGAAGATATTCTGAAGGTGGAAAGAAAGGGAATAAATTGACAGGACTATGAGGTAATGGAAGCTAGATTGTGTTTTCAGTGCTCTGCTGTCACTCTGGTTGGCTAGTACTTACTATTTCAGTGAAATCTGGTTTTAACAGCCTAAAAATCACAGGTTCGTCAAATTAATGAGTATCAATTTTGACATAAATCTGGACAAGAAAAACTACCGTCAGCGAAAATTGAGCTGGCAAGCAGGGAATGGCTAATATTTCTGCCTAGTGATAACAAGCTTTCTAAATTTTGTTTTTCTTGAGATTTATTTTTATTTTGACAAAACAAACATATCTATATGCTTATTGATAGCTCCCCTTTCTTCTGCCATGTGCTGCCTGCTGCGTCATGGATGCATTCTTGGCACATGCTCTGCCAGAAATTAAGTGGTAGTTGTTACTTTCTCTACTTTTCATGGTTTGAAGATGAATTGAGAGCGATTAACTAGGCTTCATACAAAAGCCCATTTAGTAATACATGTATTTGGCATGTGTATAACATCTTTACCTCACAGCAGTCATGGGAAGGTTACAGAATACTTTTTTTCTGGTTGGCTGAAATTCTCATGGTGCCTGGTCAAATGTTGCTGTCTTCATGGATACCACTCATCATTAATAGGTTAGGTGTAGGGGAGCCAGTTAAGCATAAATGGAGTTTAACCAGACCCAGCCCTCTGCCAGACTACCACAATATCCTGTCTTGCTCTGCACTTCTGCCAAGATCAGGAATCCGTTCCTGTGTGGGTTTGACAATTTGGCTTAATATCTATTTTCTTTCCAGCTTTTTTTTGTAGCTGGTCCAATTAAAATATACATTGTCAACAACAGATATTGTATCCCTAGAGGTCTTCCAGGCTGCCCTGAGATCTGAGGTATTAATGTACAGCATGGAAACTTCAGTAACAGTGTAGTGACTGTGGGCTGCTTATGAAAAATGCAGACAAGCCTGACCACTCCTAGGTCCCATCTTCCAGACTTTCCCATGTTAACCATCTGCAAGGAGAGCTCTCTTATGTGCTGGGGTTCATGGAATTACCTCCTCTTCTGCAGTGTAATGCAGTGTATTCAGTTTTGTCACTGAGAGTAGTCTTTAACCTTATGCCTTTGATAGATTGAGTAAAACATAAGTTCAAACACCTCTAGAAAAATGATACATGGAGAGTTGTTTTCATCCCCTGTTAATACTGGGATATTAGATTCCTCCTGTTAAAATTTATTCTAGAGTTATACCAAAGATGCTGGTTTATCACTAATCACTGATCTTAGTTTAAACTGCATCAAGGAAATATTATTTCTTGTGCTTCAGACACTTTCTAATCTGACAGGTAGTAGAGGAGTGGGCACTTTCAAGTGCCGAGAGTGCTGTAGCAAGTAAGGAAGGAAATAGTCAATCTCAGTCGAGGACTCTGCCAGAGAGAAGGAACATTTATACTGCAAATAGCAGAAGTTCGCCACAGTCATCTGTTTTCTGGTTCTGTAGCTGTTTATCTACAAAAAAACTTTGACAGTCAATAAAAGGCAGTAAAGAAAATGGGGCAGGTAAGGCACATGATGGAACACCGTACAGGAAAGGTACAGTAGTTGACAAAGATAGCTTGGGCTCTTGATATGACTAGGATCAATTCTCGTAAAGGCCAAAATGTCTCTTCAGTTCCTGGAATAACCTTGAAGGGTTTAGATTTACATCCTGCCACTGAGGAGATACTAAAAACTGAGTTGTCAGTGTCCATTGTTTGTCCTCCAATTCACTTAGGAATAGTTCTGAATAAAGTGAAAAACAGAGTCCCACAAAAGATTAGGGGATGCCAGCTTTAAATATTCAAATTAGATGTGCAGAAGCCCAGGCTTCTGGCATAATTAAAATATGTAGAGATACTTTTATACTTGGTGATTCAGTTCTTTTTATAATTTGTACCTTTGTGGTCCCTCCTTCACACCAGCTGCAAAGAAACTTGGGTATCTACTTTCCTCACTTAGATATTTCTATTAAATAGGGTGGAATTGGGTTTTGGATGTGAAAGGATTTTTTTTATTATTTGCATTTAAATACAATACAGAATTTAAAGGAAAGTTTAGAGAGCGAAAGATGTTTTTGCGTACATTTATGTTTATATATTCTTTAAAGTAAAAATATGTAATCTTCCTATTAAAAGTTACTAATGCTAGCCCTGTTTTCTTCTTCTCTCCTTGGAGTATTTAAGATATGATTTGGAGATTTCTTAGCTGTCCCTTTACTGTTTTAATTATATTTCTATCAGCATGAGAACTTAGGCCAGCAGTGAGTGTTTAAAAAAACTCTCCACTGAAAGTCACGCCTAAACTTAAAACTCTGTAAGAATATCATTATTAAGAGAGCTTAGTGTAAAAAAGATCTTCCAAAAATTACTGCTGAGGATGTTTGTAAAGATCACGCTGAGCAGTAGGTCAAAAAGCCCAACCCATCAACAACTGCTGGAGTAAGGGAATTCACTTATCCTGGTAGGTGGCTACTTCTCTTCATTCACCCTTTTTGACACTGTTCTCTTATGTCATTTGGAAATATTCAGTAAGGTGATCTAAAGGGCAGACTTTTCCTGTGTTTATCTGAATGTAGTGGAGGTACGGAGACTTGTTACTGCTTAATAGGTTACTTTAACTGCACTTACCAAACAAGCTCAACATCATAACAAAGCAAAGTGCAGGGTGGAGAAGGGATGCGTATCAACTTCATACATTCTGTTTTGAATACTTCCTTTCTAGCCTGCATAGGCCTATTGAAAGAGGTAATATATCATTCAAGTCTTATCCATGCTCCTGTCTTTCTATAGTCTGATATTTTTGATGACACAGCTAGGATGTATTTAAGTTATGTTTTCTGAAGTTTCTATAGACGACATAGTTAAAACTAGCACAAGAGCTGTGTGCAAGTAAGGCATTCTCCTAGGACAGAGCAGAATCAAAGCAGCTTTTTGCCAAGTCACAGTAATGAAAGGAAAATGCTGTAAGGTTAAAACATGCACATTAACTTGTCAGTGAATTGACTGATGGGGCACTGCAAATACCTCACGTCCAGTTGAAAATCCAGGTGAGAAACCATGTAAAGAATCAATAGCCTAATTGCCAAAAACATGTGTTGAAGAGATGACAAAATGTGTCAGTTTTGTGTTTTTTCAGGATTAAAGGGAGAAATCTAACCTAAGCTCTCACTTTTTTACTGTAGGCAGGATAAAACAGAGCATATATATTCATGTAGGTAAAACTGTCATAAAACTTTGTAGGAAGTCATAATCCAAGGTTAAGATAGACACATGATACATTCATGTCTTCCCTTTGAATTCAGCAGAGACAGTAAGATTGACTGTGTAATATGCTAGGGAACTGAGACTTAATAGAGTTATATGATTTAATAGCTTGCAATAATCCATCTGAATATACTTTCAATAAGTCCATATTTTCATGTTGCCCATGGATTTTGTCCAAGTTCTCACATGTGCAGATACAGCTTCACAATCACTGTATATGCTGGACCTCAAACTGTTGAGAACCTGAGTTGGCTTCCTGCTGTGGCAGTACTTGCAAGGTTTAAATAAAAATAAAATATCACTTTGCCAAATAGATAGATAGATAGTGCTGTGGTTTAAGCCAAGCTGGCAACTCAGAACTATACAGCAGCTCTCTCACTCCCCCCTTCTTCCACCCTGTCGTGGTTTAAGCTGTAGATCAGCCACGCAGTTTGTTAACTCACCTCCCCCTCCTAAAAGAGCTGCCTCGGTTTAAGCTGTAAAACAAGCAGTTT
>JAOEHY010038549.1:0-16708 GCA_025447955.1 Psilopsiagon aurifrons
TGGAATGGGTTGCCCAGGGAAGTTGTGAATGCTCCATCGCTGGCGGTGTTCAAGGCCGGGTTGGACAGAGCCTTGGGCGGCATGGTTTAGTGTGAGGTGGCCCTGCCCATGGCAGGGGGGTTGGAACTGTATGATCTTAAGATTCTTTCCAACCCTAACTATACTATGATTCTATGATTCTATTTCCTTTCAATACTCTAGCCCAAGTCAAACAATTGCACTTGCACTTAACACAGAATGCTGTTGCACTGCTACATTTAACTACAAATACTTAAAGATGCTAAACATCAACCACTTCACTAAGCAAGAATAGATTACTGTTAAGAAAAAGCAAATTAATTTGCCTCTAAGAATCTTTTGTCAAATGCCCCAGAGAGAGGTATTAAATTAAGCTTACTGCAATGCCAAAGCAATTTCTGTTGGCACTTTCCCAACACAGTTCATACAGCTGCATAGCTCTCACTGCCTGCATTGTTTAAGGGTCCCAGGATTTATTTGTCAGGCTTGTTCTTCTTTGCAGGTGCAGGGAGAATGCTCAGATCTTCTTGTTCAGTGTTGTGATCAGAGCTGTCATGGGAGTGGTCCTTCATAACGCTGTAGTACACCGGGGTGGGGTACAGAGCAGGGTTCTCAGCGTTCTTTGCTTCACACTTGCATAGCTTCCTAAAGGCAGCCCTGAACTTCTGTGACATGAGGTTGTAGATGATGGGGTTGATGGCACTGTTCAGGTAGATGCACATGCGGCAGAAGAGAAGTAACCAGATGTTCAGGTATGGAGGGTCCATGAAGGAGTTCACTACCACTAGTGTGCGATAAGGCATCCATAGAAGGGCAAAGAGGACTACCACGACAGCCAGCATCTTGGTCACCTTGATGATGGGGATGTACAAAAAGAGAAATAGTCAGATGATGCTAAATCTTCAGCAGAGCTTTCCCACCTGAGAAATGGTGCAAACAGCTACTTATTACTTGTATCTCTCTTTAAGCACTTTAAATAGGCACCCAAACCATGAGTCTATTCCTCTGTGGACCCATTCTGCTCATGAAACAATCTTGCATAAATAAACCTCTTAAATTATAGGTTTTCATCTACCATTGAAGAGCCTTACAACTCTTTAGGACAAGCATTCATCAGCCTGTAATGGGCTGTAATGTATTACACACTCCACCCCACCCCTCTATTAGGGAGTAATAATGGGAATTTCTGTACTGGAAAGAAAATCTGAAAATTGTACGCAACAATAAATCGATAGGAAAACGTCCTGGTTTTGGATGGAAACTTGTCCAAAAGTGGGGACCTGAGTTTTGGGGTGCCATTGGGTAGATCTCAACTCCCTGCCCAGGATCTCCGGGTTTCCTATTGTTCCAGGTAATAAGCTTTTGGTGCAGAGTAGCACTGGGAGCAGAGGAGACTGCCTGGAGTCTTAGACAGGTTCCTACTTCTTCTGGTATGGAAGTTACTTAGCTAATTGGTGTGGGTTATTTTAATTTGCAGCACACTAGGGAAGTACTACATTAACATGCAAGAAGATACTGAGAATTCAGAAGTGAGCAGTAATTGCCCTCAGATCAAGTCAAGCTTGTTTAAGAATATGGAGTCTTGTACAGAAACTCCAGTGATCCTAATGATTTCAACAGCTATTACTGGCAGGTGACACCCATCCTCCTACAAATACTTACAGAATACACACATCCCTAAGGAGGAAAGTATGAGTAAACACTGATGCTGCACGCTCATTAAAGCAGTGGCGTTTCAAGCATCAGAGAGGGAGTTGTGCAATATCTACAGTTCTTGATAAGGAAATAAGCACTTAGATCACATTCACAGTCTCTCAGCTTTTCTTGGAGTCCTTTTTTTTTACTTCATCACAAGCAACTATGCCTTCCTTTAATGCTGTCAGTAGAAAGCGGGGGTGGTTGGTAATGGCAACAAAACTTCCCCTACAAGAAAGCGACTGTTATCAAGCTGAGGCCAAAATAGAAGTGTTTTACTGTGTGTGGTTTAATGGGAACGTGAAGGCACTTCCCAGAATAAGATCTTGCAGTGATACAGTGAGTGCTGAGGCTTTTATAAAGACTGCAGCATGTTTGCTGTGATCTGCACTGCAAGACGTGGGAGCAGAGAGGTCCTGATACCAGCTCAGCCCAGGAAGGAGCAGATTTTGCTTCACCAGCATATGCTACATGAGCAGTGCTTATGGATGGGACCTGTGATCCCTGACACTTAGTTCTGGTCTCTGACAGGTTTCTGTATGGCTGAGATATCTCCTTTAAAGCTAACACATTAATAGTGCTCATGTGCTGCCTCCTACATAGAAACATCTTTGGCTTTTGGACTGTCGTAACTCAGCCTTGTTCAGGAGCTCATGATTGTGAGGAGTGATGTGTACTCTGCATCCAAGTGACAACACCAGGGGGAGTGTATCCTAATAAGGCTGAAAAGTAAGCTCATTCTTGTCCTTTCTGAGGCCAAGAGAAATGTCTGGAAAACAACCAGTGATTCATCTGCTTTATAGCCATAACTGCCCCTGCTTTTTGGCTGGTGGTTATGGAAATGCTGGCTTGCACAGCTCCCACCCAAGCAAGCTCCCAACACCTCCCACCACACCATAGAAGACCACAAAGTGCTATCATCTAAAGAGTGTCTCTTGCTGTACAACCTGCAGCCTAATGAAAAGTTGCCTTTGTCCTGGGAGGGAAAACCAGCTAGAAACAGATTTGTTACCTCCAGCTCACTAAATGCCTTCAGCGCTCCTGGAGGATGCTGTGTCCAGCCCACAGGCTGGAACAGACAGCCCTGCCCTGAGCTTGCTGCAGGATTAAGATTTGCCTTTTCAAGCCAACCATCCGTACGGACCATGTTCTCCTGGATGCAGCTTCGCAAAGCTGTGCTGACACAGGATGTCTCCTCTGGATAAAATCTAACAGTCTCTTCCAGACTCACTCTCATACCTCCACGGTGGGGAAGGAAATCTCCAGCGTTGTCTGCATACATGGCCAAAACCTGCCTCTGTGCCTTTCCTCACCCTACATTGCTGAGGCAAGTAACTATAGTGCATTTGAGGTGCTCTGAACTTATTTCTAGTGCTCACATGTAAAATGAACCTAATCATCACTCAAAAGAGTTTGGGACATTCATCCTTAAGTGCAGTAGCCCTGAATTATGGCCCCCTAAAACCAGCTGCACCCAAAAAAAGCCAGAGCTTTGCTGTATCCTCAAAGCATCCCTCAGGGAAGCACCAGTTCTGAGACAGCAATCTTTCTGACGAGTATTTTACAACAATTCTGCTGTACATCATGTGTGTGTAACAGCTGTACAGGAGCTGTGGATGAAAGCAAGACAAGGGTTTGTTGTAAGAGGATTTGTTTTACTAGAACAGTTGATATTTAGCTGGAAACCACTTTTGAACACATAAGCCAGTGTTGTTGCTGAATGGCCAAGGGTATCTGGTGTACAGGCCACTAACCATATCCTGGGTCCCTATGCCAAAGCTACAGGACAGCTCACCTTCCACCTCCACAGGCTGAGCCCAGTGTAACTCCTAGAGTAAACCCACTGTGAGCATCCTTCTCACTCCATACAAGGGGACCAGCATCGTGCATCCCCACACAGTGCTTCCAGCCCATCCCCTCTCGCAACGCAGTATCCAATCTTCCCCTGTCCAGGAGGCCACAGACACTCCTCCCCAGCCAGTGTCACCTTTCTTAGTCCAAGACCATCATCCTGAGCCGGAGCATCCTTTTTTAGGAATCCCGCTCCCTCTAGTGGTCCCTCTCTGGCAGGTGAAATACGTGCTTGGAGGTGGCTGGGTTTGAGTCTGGGACCGTTTCTTCTATAGGTAATAAACACAGCAAAACTCACACTTTGCGTTGTCCTGCTCAGGAGTTCTGAGTTTTAGAGGCACCAGTGATGGAGCCATAGCAGTGGCTGCTCTGGAAGGAGAGGTCCATCCACCTGTGCCTTTAGGTACTGCCTTGTAGTATCGAGAGACCTCACTGCCAAATGCGCTGCCTGAGGCGCCCGCAGCAGGCAGCACCCCTATAGTATTCTGCAAATACTTTTGCAGCCTCAGCAGGCAGCACCCCTATAGTATTCTGCAAATACTTTTGCAGAAGTCAGGGCTTGCTTTAAACCTTTCCGTGCTGGAGCAAAAGGGAGAAAAAGCAGAACCGGAAAGAGGTAGGAGCTTATGAAGAAACACAAGTTCTCTGGGCTGCTTGCTTCCCCTCCATGGCTCTGAATCTTTTCTTCTGGAGAATGGAGGCTCCTGTACAAGTCATGCAATGAGATACTGAGTTGGAAACATAAGGATTTTAGGGCAGGCTGAAGCCTATTTCAGGCAGTCTGGAAATCATAACAGAACTGGTGATTTCAAGAATTCAAACCAGATTCCCAGATTCAGCCCTTTCCCTTAAAATGGGCCATGCGTTTGCCTACTCCAGGTCTGAAACTGGAATGGGATGGTCTCCTTCAAGCAGCCAGCTAGCAGGCAAGACTGTCCCATGTATAGACACTGACCTGTCCAAAAGAGATGGGACAAGTCTCTGTTCATGTGGACAGAGAAAGAGGAGAAATAAGGCAGAGGAGGAGCAAGGGCAGAAGGAGATGAGAGGAGAAGGAGGTGGAGGGTGAGCTGACAGCTGAATGACAGAGGAGTCACTGAGAGGCAAACACACCACTGTGACACCGAGGTGCTGTCCCCAGCCAGGTCTGGGCTTGTGCCAGCTCTTCCTCCTCTTTGTCCCTTTAAATCTGAGGTTGCCTGCCCAGGACTCTGTCTAACAGGCAAGTTCCACTGGCATAATGTGACCCATCACTCCCCTCCTCGGGGAGGCAATCAGCAATTAATTAGCCAGCAAACTTCCCTGCACTCCTGCCTCTCCTAAGTGATGCTGGAGCCCTGTCCTACTCCAAGCCCAGCCAAAGCAAAGGGAGCTCTTCTGTGCTGCCAGACCTCAGCTGGGTTTGAGGATGCTTCTGTGCAACAAACCAACCCTCTCCACTTTCCCCATAAAGGGAAACAACACATTGGGGCACCCCATTTCCTGCCACAGTGCTGCTCAAAGCACTGAGCCCCGCGCAGCCCAGCGTGCCCCAGCCCAGCAGGGAGCACCTACCTGCTTGCGGGAGCTCAGGGCCCCCCTGTTGCTCCGGCAGGAGAGCTTGAGGGAGCTGCCCTGGTGCATGGAGCCTGGGCAGGAGTGCTGCAGGCTGGTGGGCAGGGGGCTCATGAAGAGGATGCGGGCAATGAGGCTGTAGAGGACAGTTGCCAACCCCAGTGGGATGATGTAGAAGACAGCAAAATCCAAGAAGTAAATGGGCATGTAAAGGCTCCTGGAGACCCGGTAGCCACAGCTGACCTGCGCCCCATCTGAGAAGGTGACCTGGGTTGTGTCCACCAGGAAGAACCACATGAGGCAATAGACGGAGGTGAAGAGCCACAGTGAGGAGATGATGCGCTTGGCGCGGGCCACGGTGCAAAGGAGCTGCGCTTTGATGGCGTGGCAGATTGCGATGTAACGCTCCACTGTGAAGGCGGTGATGGACCAGGCAGAGATGTTGATGCCCAAGTACTGCAAATAGGTGATGCAGAGGCAGCCGGCATAGCCATACACCCAAGAAGCCACCACTTCTGAAATGTTGGGCAGCCCGGCCGCCAGCAGCACAATGAGGTCGGCCACCGCCAAGCTCACCAGGTAGCAGTTGGTGGGGGTCACCATGTCCTTGGTGCGCAGCACCACCAGCACCACCATCACGTTGCCTGCGATGCCCACCCCACAGATGATCAGCACCAGCATGATGGTGACCACCTGCAACTCCAGGGGCTGCCGGGGCATCCTGCCCAGCGTCTCATTGCTGCTGCTGCCCAGTGCGGCTCCCTGGCTGGCTGAGCCGTTCTCCATCAGTTCCCAAAATCTTCCCCGGCGGAGCTCAGCACACCCTGCGGCAGGGAGCGGGGATGGGAGCCGCTGCCCCCCGCGCCCCTCCCGGTCTTCCCGCCAGCCCCGGCTCCTCCCTCCCTTTTATCCTACGATTCACCCCAAGTCTCGCAGCCGCCCGGATTCTTGCAGCCCTTCTCCTGCAGACTCCCCCACTCCGGGAGGGGCGGGGAGCCTACAGGACCACCCCCCCCCCCGTCCCCGGGGGGACTCCCTAGGTTTCCAGGACCCCCCAGCCCCGGGCACCACCGAGGACCGACCAGGACCCCCCAGATCCCGGGATATGCCGTCCGTCTCCCGCCTGCAGCACCCACCTGCGCCCGCCGGGTCCTAGAGCATCCGTGAGCTGAAGAGGAGGAGGAAGGAGCACAGGCAGGGGATCAGGGTAGCAGGGTGGAGACCCCGGCGATGAAGAGCCGCAGGGGCTGAGAGCACCAAGGGCTGTGGGTGCCTTGTGTCCTCAGCCGAGCCACAGGCTGCACAGTTCCCCCCTGGCAAGGAGAGATGAGGATGAGGGGTCCATCCTTCCTCATCCTCAGGAGGATAGGACCAGGTGAAGCCACGGAGAACCATGGTCATTCCTGTTTCCCTTGGGCTGGGGCAGAGGACAATTACCCAGGACAATTACCTTCCCTGGGGGACGATAAACATGAGGCAGTGCCCTCCTCATGCCGTCTTCCCTGCAGCCACCCCTGTCACAGACACACATCAGTGTCACTTCTGTGGGGAAAGGCTTACCCAGTCTGTGCTGGGAGATCCCGTGTCTTACCAACAATGAGGCTGGGATAGCATGGTCAGACTAGGAGATCCAGTATAAACCTGATGGTCAGGTGGGGAGATCCAGTACTTTTCCTAACGTTCAGCAGCAGCCAGAATTTGCTGCCAGCTCCATGCTTGCTCCTGACGTCTCCACAGTCTGTGAGAAAGAGCATTTTCAAATTGAAAGAGCAATTGTTTTTGCAGACATAAAATGCTAAGGATCCCCTAACCTGTGGAGTGGAGGAAAGGACAAGGGGAAAACTTGCCTTTTCATTAGATTGGATTTCACTTCGAGGCAGATGCATCCCTTTAATCCCTGACACTGAGGCGCATATCCAAAATGTGAAGAGCTGATGCCGAGTGTTTCAAGTCCAGCTTTTCACTGGTGAATTTCTCAGCCTGAGCTGTGCAAACCTGGGTGGATAAAATGGCTTTTGCCTCAGCCCAGGGAGCTGCAGCTTGTCCCCAGGCTGTGGCAGATACTTTCTCCTTTTCTCTGGGAAATCTTATGGCTCTATTTAACTCCACAAAGGACAACCCTGGTAGTTTTTGGCTCCCTACAGCAACATTTCATTCACCTTTGGGTCAGTTATAAAGGATAATATTCTCTTCTGTTTGCATTTGCTTTCATAGGGCTGCACTGTCAGCCTGCACCAGGGCCAGCCTCGCAGCTCTGCCCTACAGCTCTGGGCTGAGGACACACATTAGGTCACATCCTTGCCCCTGGAGACCCCTCCAGGCTGCACTTTGCTCTAATTTGCCCCTTTTTTTCACTTTAAAATCCCTCCAGAAGTAAGATTTGTTTAATGCTACTATTTAGGCTGCATTCACCTACTTGAGCTGGCAGTCACTTCAGGAGCCAGGCAGCAACCCCTTTAGTCATCCCAAAAGCCCGAATTCCCCAGCTTCTCCCTCTCTCTTGTCCTGCAGCCTCTCACCAGGAGCTGGCCAACTGAGTGCTCACAGGCACAGATGTTCCAGCCTCTTACAGATACACCCATCACCTACCTCCATGTAAAGACTGGTCTGATGACCTCCATCATACACTTTTTGGGAAGGGGTGGTTGTGCAGCCCTGGGCTGGGTTAGCAGCACCGTGCCCAGCCTGGGTGATCAGCAAATTCAACGCCATCTTCAGTAGCTCTCTGTGCTCCTTGTGCTGCTCATCCCTCTCTGCATCATTGGGCAGCTCATTTAGTCCTATGTAAAGAAGATATCTCTGAGGCTTCACATATTTAATAATCAAAGTACTGCACAGATGGACTGATGCAGCAGTTGTTCACTGATGCAGGAGGGTGTGAGGGCATCAGCCCTGAGTCACAGGAATACAGTTTTAATAAAAGGGAGGAATTAGGCTCCTCTTCTTTGGAGCTGTATGTAAGTGTGGTGGATGTTGCCTCCCTGAGCTACTGGCTCAGTCCCCCACATCCAGCAGCTGCCTTGTACAGCCAGGAGCATTCCAAATTAAGTCATCTTTTGAGTATGCCTCATTTGTGGACTGCCCCTGTTAACATTTTAATAGGTACACCCTTCAGACTCTATTCCAGTAGCTTCTGGAACGGTTGAGCTCTCAGATGTGCAGCCAGAATAGTAACAGAAAATCATTCCACAGAAACATGCATTGGACTCATTTAATGCAATGAACCAAACTGCTGTGAATTTGTGCAGCCCTGCAGAGAATAACAGCATAGGAAAGGATGCTACATGCAGCTCTCGAGGCACCACTTTCCCCTCACTTTAAAGCCCCCTTTGCTGCAGGTGCTTGACTTGAGCAAAGCCAGGTGAGCACCAAACCCTGTGAAACAAACGTCATCCTGTGCGCCAAAGAACTCCCTTCGCTGCCTCTGGGGTGGCTGTGAGTGCCTGGAAGAGATTCAGCCACGGGAGAAGAAGCCCAAAGTCCTTCATCCCCCCCAGCTGAGCCCAGCACCCATGGCATCACCTGAACACCCCATGGCCCCTCCAGGGCTCAAGACATTACCCACAGCACTGAGTTAGGATTCACAACTCTCACTGCTGTCAATAAGCTCTGGTGCCTGCTCCAGAGTGCCCAATGCACCATGAATTCTGCCTGAGCAAGCCAAAAGTCAGAGGAGCAGGTGGAGGCATTGGCTTTCCAGGCAGTACAATGAAGGAGAAGCCCTGAGAGCCTTGGTCTTTCCTGGGTCTTCCACTCAATGCAGAAACCAATGCTGTAAGAGGAAATTGGTTTGAGTAACCAAAGCTGAGCCTTTGCCATCCCAGCAAAGCTAGATGCTGTGCTGGATGTGAAAAATGATTCATCATCTGGCTTGAGCACCACCGGCATCACATCTGACCTGAACCACCCACCCCAGTGCTCATCCAGAGGACAACAGCCAGGGTAGCATAAACCTGGGTTAAGGACAGAAACAGACATTTCCCAAAACTAGTGATCATCATGGATGAGGTGCTGAGGGGAGGGGGTATCCTGGGGGGATAATAGCAGTGATAACACTGAGGGAAGACAAAAGCACTGCGTGCAATAATGTGAAAGAACAAAACCGTGGCAGAATAATTAGGCTGTAATTACAGGTTATTTCATATTCTGTGACGCCTAAATGTCAACCCTGTAATGCTGTAACAACAAGCACTTGGTACAGCACCCTGCTGCTGATGAGCACAGCCCTGGGAGAAGTGCAACAGCCTTTAGGTCTGCTCCTGCTCCCCATCCACCACTGCACAGAGCCACAGTGGGCATCAGGAGACATGAGGCTGCCCTCACTTGGTGTCCAGGTCCAGGGCGTCACACCAAACAGTGTGCCCTTCACCTTTCCCAACAGAAATGCCCAGGCAATGACAGTATGCCTACACAGGGGTGGGGAAATGCCCTGATTCCTTACTTGGCACCAACACAAATATCCAGGAGCTCACCTGAACTGGTGCCCTGGCATTGCAGAGCATGAAGCATTGGGAACATGGAGGCATGTTGTCTTTCCTCTGGTAGAAGGAAAAGGTGACTCAGGCCAGCCCTGGCTGTGACCTGCTCCTTCCTGTAACTTGCAGAGTTCCCATTATATTGTCTTAACACCCACGGTATATTTCCAGCTAACACAAGAGGAAGTTTTCAGCCTTTCAACTTGGCCATTTCAGTTTCTCGACGCACTTTGAAGGAAAACCTCCGATCTAAGCCATGGATCACCCCAGCTGGGATTTCCCAGAGGAGGTGGACAGGCAGGACCTGCCCCATGGGCTCCAGACCCAGCACCAAGGCTTGCGACACAGGGCAAAGCCTCGCTCCCCGTTTCCTCCTGCCTGCGAGACAGAGCATGGTGCTGAGCCAAAGCAAAGGCAATGGGAGCCACGATGAACAGGGTGAGGGTGGGCGTATGGAGGGCCTTTGAGGGATGAAAATCCCTTCGCAAATAACGAGGCTTTTAAATTAGTTCTACTTAATAAAAATACTCGAACAAATTAACTTTGCTGGTTAAATCTCTTCAGCGTTTCTCTTTTGCACCATTAAGCAAACTCTGGCAAGGCAGCTTACCTCTCAAGCGCATAAAATGGCTCTGTAATGGGTAACATTTTCTATTTGTCATACCTTTATCTTGCTGAGGAACAACACCTCTCAGGAGAACAAAGCAATTTCCAGCAGTGCTGCCTCCTACCAGCTCCCCTGGCCAGGGAAAACATCACAGCCCAATTCGGCACCAGGGACAACGTAGCTGATGTGCTGCACAAGCTGTTCCTGCTCAAGCAGGGACCATCAGTGCATCCTCCGCTCCTCAGGGTCTCCCTTCCCACTTCTGTTCCTGCTGACACCCGCCAGGGAGGTGAAAAAGCAAGTTACTGCAGGGATCAGGCTCCTTACAGCCATGCCAGCAGGTCCCTTCTGCTCACCCAGCACAGGCTGCCTGGGTCTCATCTCTGCCACACACTTCTTGAGGTTTAACTCCATACCTATGGTTTTCCCATGGCTCTCCTCACTGGTACTGCAGGCTGGAAACCACTCAGAGCTCTTCTTCCCTCAGTCTCCCACTGAAGTGTCACATTTGTGACAGTTCCCCATGTTTAGTTTCTCACATGAAAATCTGGGCTCTGGGTTAAGTGGTGTAATGGTAAAGAGAGGGCTTCCAACATCTCCTTTCCCCTCAAAGCAGATTAATCACTTAACTGTACGATACACACATGTATTTGACAACATCAACTCAAGCAATGGTGCTCTTGTGTTAACACCTTTTCACGGGCATTGATTTCCCAGTGCTATTCAAGTCTATCAGCCTTCAGCATGCAGATGTTCTAACATCAGTGCAACTTCACCTCTGAAATAACCATAACAGATATCAAAGTGGCTTTTTCCTTCTGGCAATAGGGAGATGGCACTTCACAGCACAGTGCAAGACTTCACAGCATTTATTACCCTCCTTTCCAAGTAACAAACCTCAGCATGACCATGACGAAAGGGAATTTTTTCAGCTACTCACCTCTTCACCAGCACTTCACAACGTGTTCATCTTCCAAACCCAAATTCTTCTTTTGCTGATTTCTATACAGCTTTTAAAGCTAAAAACCCCTACATTAGGGTCACAAAGCTGAGGAGACAGATGGCACCTGTGGCACAATCCATTGCCTCTTATGGCTGGAGAAGTGATGCCTTGATGCAGGCCAGCAGCAAGGGCTCTCTGCCCATGGCTCCCTGTCAGTGAAACTGGTGTGATACCCACCAAAGAACTTATCAGTCTCATTCTTAGTCTCTGCTGCAAAATGGAAATGGGAGCACATCTCTGCCTCAGGAAGGGTTATGAAGGCTGCAACGCTGGGGCCAGAGGCAGAGTGGCAGCGCCTCATGCTGATCATTATCCTTATAAGCAGATGTAATTATACTAATCAAGGCTTGCCTGATGCTGAATTTTACTCTGGAAGTGAAAAGTCCCCAGGGTTAGTCTTTAGCAGTTAAAATTTAGTGGGAGTTGAAGGAAACTCTAGAGAAGACAGCGAGAAGTGCTCTGGATAAGAGTCAGTTTTTCCTAATGAATATGACTTTTGAGGCTGAAACGGGATGTTTCAGAAGCTGCCTTACACACTGCTCAGCTGCCCTGGCGGGGAGCTGGGCAATGCCTGTCCAAAGGATGCAAAGGGACACTCAGACTGGTACTTCGTCATCTTAGTCCGTCTCATCCACTCCAAGCCCCATCTGAACCTGAAGGGCCCATCTCTAAAACAAAACCCATCCTCATGTTTGTCCCCAGCACTTCACTCTTTCAACCTCCTGTCCCCATGCCCCAGGCTCCTCTGAAGACCTCTCTCAGAAGGCAGGGAGAGGATCTACACATGGCTTAGGTGGGGAGGGGGTTTCCAAAATGCTGATAGCCATGAAAAAATCTCTCTCTTAAAGCTTTGTGCAAATGTCTTGCCAAAAAGATAACTCTTTCAAAGGAGAAACTCCTTTTAAAGATGTGGTTGTTGGAAGGCAACACGCTGCTGGGATGGTTTGCTGGCTGAAGGGGCTCCTCTGCTCTCCTCCCAGCTATTTTAACCCCTGGCTCCAGACAATTTTGGCTGCTGAGGGGGCACATGGAAATCTTTTTGCTTTCCCCAAACAGAAGAGCACAGGGCATTTTCCGGAGAAGCCCCATGACAAAACCCCCTAAGTTGCTGGAGAGGCAGAAAGGTGCTTGGATTAATCATCAGAATAGCAGGGAATTAAGAAACACAGCGAGATGAATGCACCAGGGTTTTATTAAGGGGATGCTTAAAATGTGTACATATATATATATATGTATAATCCCCACCTACTTTGTTCAAGTACCTCAGGAACTGAGTGAATTTGGTGCATCTGGCTGCAGCTGCCACTTCATTTCTGTAATTTAATCTCATTGAGATGCATTATGCCAAATAATTACCTTAATGAAGACTCTAACAGGAGAGGAGAAGAAAATAATAGAGATGCTTTGAAGAAACAAAGCTGTGAAGTTGCTTTGTTTTTAACCTGGCAGTGATTTATGTCCCCCTACTCTGGCTTTTGCCCTTACAGAGGTGGCCATTCTGCCTCTCATTCAAAAGCAACCTGTTTCAGTGATGGATTTTTGCATCTACAATACCACAGCTCCTGAGTTTGAAACAACCCAACATGTAAAACCAGACCTTCATTCAGCAAGTCCAGCCCTCCACAACCTGCTACTTCCCTGTTGCCTGCAAAGCACTGACTTAAATGACAAGTTTCTATCTAACACTTTTGAAGTTTTCCATAATGTTGGCCTAAATTCGTCTAGATTGGAAAAGTCCAAACTTTAGCCCAGCACTGCCAAGACCCACACTAAACCATGTCCCTCAGTGCCACACCTACACAATCTTCTAAATACCTCCAGGAATGGTGATTCCACCATTTCCATTTCCTTGGGCAGTTGTTCCAATGCTTTATAACCCTTTTGGTGAAAAAACTCTCTCTAATATCCAATCTAAACCACCCTGGCACAACTTGAGGCCATTCCCTCTCATCCTTTCACTTTTTACTTGGGGAAACAGACCAGCGCCCAAACTGGCCTTTTTGGCTGCTCTCATCCTCTTCGAGTTTCTCCAGCTATTTGACTGATACTTTATTTAAAGAGCCATTGTGAAGTGATTTCATAATGTCCTCATGTGCTGATTTCCACCACCACCCACGCCCAGGATGCGCATCTCATGGTCAGATTGGTCTTGAATTTATTTCAGTGGGTTGAAATGACACTTTCTTAGGTGAATGAACTATTTTCTAAAGTCTTATATTTATCCAGTGTACCTGGGTATCCATGCATGAAAGCTGAAAGGAAACATTCCCTAAAAACTAAATTAACCAAATCAAATGAGTTTCCTTTCTCTCTGTGTACTTCTTCCAGTGTGGATCTGGTTGGGAGGTCAATGAGCTCTCCCCCAACCCAACTCACACATATTTCCCAGCCAGCCTTCCCTAATTCTGCAGATATCCTCAAAGTCATATGGATTACCTCCCACCATTCTCAGAAGAGCTGACTCCAGACCTAGATTAACATTAAAAACTGGATTTTTTAGCCCAGTTTTCTGAAATTAATGCAAAATGTGACATTTCACCTTCTTTTTGGCAAATATTTTTCCCCAGACTCCAAACACTGACTCTGGGAATTTAAATGCATAATCCCGTGGCAGAAGCCTGTGCCCTGCCACCACCACAGCTCTAAGGGCATCCCCTGTATTCCCAAAAGTACTCTTAGCTTCTCTCCTTGTTTTGCTCCTCCTGGTGCTTCCTGGATAGCTTCCTGTAGAGGTGAAGCAGCCTCTTCTCCTCCCAGCTCACAAAGAAGGAGGCTGCAATTGCTCTGCACAGGCGACGTGCGTAGGTTTCCAGGAACACGGTGACATAGAGGATGCAGAAGAGCAGCCCCATGACAAGCAGCACGGAGAGGTTGGGAGGTGTTGGGGGGCTGATCCTGCAGTGGGCAGAGCTGAAGATCAGGTGATGGTGGTAGCTTCTTTCAAAGTCCTGAAGTGGTGTTTCTTGGTAAGGAATCCCTGGAATTTTTGACAGAAAGGGCACAAACCCTATTTTAGCCTGAAATAGAGAGTTAAAAGTTAAATGGGGTATGAACAAACCCCAATCAATTGGTTGCTACAAGAACATCAGCCTCAAGGTGTGTAATTACTGTTACAGTTTGTTTGGGTGCATTAAGGACATTGAATATATACATATCTATTTATATATATATGCATATACACTTCAGGCTGAGGGAGAGTAACAGCATGATGGGTACATGCTAAGTACTTGGTATGGTGAGACCCAGTCCTACCTGTCATCTTTACCTGCTGTTACAGGTATTCATTGTGTGAGATTTACAATGAAAGACACAATCCAGACAGTAGGATTAGTGACTGCATATTTGAATATTAGAGGTTTTTTCTAAGCCCTGATTATTTTACTGTAAATTCATCATAAGCAGCTATCTATCTGCACTATGAAACCCTGGGGCTGGGGAGGGAGCCAGGCTACATGGTAGAAGAGAAAAGCTAACAAACTAAAGCAGAACTAGCCCAGCTAAAGGATATTAAAATAGAAACTGGGTAGGTTTGTGAAAAGGATTGCACGGGGTGACAACAAAGCCAGCAAACAGGGCTATCTCTTTGAAGAACAGTTAGTGCAGTTTGATAAGGAGACATCCTCAAACCCAGATGTGTATTCATCTGCTTCCCCATTCCTTATACCCACTCTGCGATGGGGACAACAGCGCTGTAGGGTCACCCACTCCTCCACCCTGCCAAGGGTGGAGGAGAGATAAAGAACATATTGGACTGTCACATGCCAGCAGTGCCTTTGCAGCATGAGGCACAACTTGCTTCTCTTCTTTCTCTCAAGGGGCTGTAATTTGGAGCTACTATTGGATGCGCTGGAAGGAGCAACTGAAGTTATGCCTCCACTTCCTCTCCCCGAAGCCTGTTTCATTGCTAGTCTAGCTGCTTCCTGGGAAGGGAAGTAAGGATTGTGCAAATAAGGCTACAAGGACTGCAATCCCCATTGCTGCCTTCTGTGATATGAGACACAGCATGGTCCCAGTACAGTGAAGGAGAAGGGACCCCAGCACTTACACTGTATTTGATGTTGAGAGCAACAGGCACTTCAGAGAACTGAGCTGCCTTTCTCACTGCAGTGTCTGCCATGCTGAATGCAAAGTGGTCCAAGGCGATGACTACCAGCATCAGCATCAGGGCCACAGTGAGAAGCATGGCTTGCACAAGGCACAGCATCACTTCTTCCCTGGACAGCTTCAAGCCTGTTGGTCGAATGAGGGTTTTGGCTGAGCCCACCAGCAGATGAGTTTCTTTCCTGTCCAAAGCTAAACGCTCCAGCTTCTTGGTGATGTAAAAATTGTCGAAGCGGAGGTTGGTGAGATAATTTTTCAGATAGCAGGTGGCCTCAAAACAGAGATAGAGCATGGAGAAACCAGCAACCACCTTGTTTCCTACTCGTACAGCATCTTTGACGAGTAACTCAACAGCCAAAAAGTCTGTCCCAATTTTCTCACCAACAAGATGCATCTGTTGGTAAATCAAGGGACTGTTCTTAAGCAATGAAAACTGAAAATGTCCATTCATAGGCTTATAAATATTAATGGAATGAACAGTTTCTTGGATTGCATCCCCAAACTCCCAGGTAGCGGTCTCTAGCAGTGCAGTTGAGTTCAAAAGACTCTCAGAGGAATTCTTGCAGATGCACTTAATAACTTGAAGTATGGTTTTAATATTGCTTATGATGTTGGGTGTTATGTTCACCACTACTATCATGACACAGGTTGACAAGAGAAGCTTCCGGCCTTGTTTGGTACCTAATGTAGGCATAATGATACTGAAGACACAACGAGCAGGATGCACCAAGAAAAGGGCCAGAAGAAGGAGCAGGCTGAAGGAGATGGCCATCGCAATGGAGAGTTGCCAGGAGTACTCCAGGGAAGCAAACATCCAGTTGTAAAAGAGGCCTCCTATCACTGCTGTAACACAGGAACACTGCAGAAACAAGATCCACGCCTCTCTGCTGTTTGCTGGGACAGGCTTGGAGTAAACTGACCATAGGTCTGCCACAGCCCTGAGCACCTTTGGGAATAGAAAGTCTTCACAGTAGACATGGGCTCTCATCCTGTAAAACGAACAGAAGGAAGTATGGAAACACATTAATTAGGGGGCTTTCTTGAGATGATCACACATGAATCTTTATAATGTCCTTTTCCAGGTGCCTCTGGTCTCATTCCTTTGCTAACCCGGTAGCTGGAACAGAGATCTTCCCTAAAAGCAGGCAGGACAAGGTAGTTCAAGGTATTTCTTGAAAGATCCAATGCAAAGTACAATGTGACTGCTCCTCCTCTAACGCAAGCACAGGAAAACATCGTATTGTTCTATAAAACTCATAATAAAGTCATTCCGAGAGGTCAACTCAGAGCCAGTGGCTCAGAATGGCCTTAGTTGTTATTTAGAGGATGCAGAAGTGTCGTGGTTTAAGCCATAAATCAGCCACGCAGTTTGTTCACTCACTTCCCCCTTTTTCTTCCCTCTGC
>JAOEHY010038550.1:0-28370 GCA_025447955.1 Psilopsiagon aurifrons
CGCGGCCCCGCTGCTGCTGCTCTGGGCCTGCCTATTGCTGCCCGTGTTGCTGCCGGCCGCGCCCGGCGCCCGCGGCAGCCAGGAGCCGGCGGTGAACGGCAGCCGCCTGCCCTTAGAGCCGGCCGGTGCGCCCGGCAACCACAGCGGGGCCCAGCTCCGGCCCGTGCCCGCGCTGCTCCGCGACCTCTCCGCACTGAAGGCCGCCGTCATCGGGGCCTGCGGCCTCACGGCCGCGCTCATCGCCTGCCTCCTGCTCCGCGTCTTCAGGTAGGGCCCTTCCGCGCCCTCCCCCGGCAGGTGCCGGCGCACGGCCCGCGGCTGACGGCCTCGGAGGAGGAGTGGGGCCGGGGGTTGGGCTGAAGGCGTTGAGCCCCGGTGCGGTGGGAAGCCGGGTGGTGCCGAGATGCTCGCTTGTTGTTAGTGTTTATAAAGCCGGCCTGCAAGCACAGCGTTGTAAAAGCCTTGTGAAACTCCTGGGCAGTCACAGCGGTGCCGCTGGCCTCCAAACCTCTGTAAAATAGGGCAGCAGTTGGGTTTCAGGTGGCTTTTTCTCAGCCGCGGGGGACGCAGGTCCCAGCTCTGTAATGGCACAAACCAGAACAGGTGGAACTCCAGCTAAACGTATGGAAATACATGGGGGTTTTTTTGTGGCCAGGGTGGCAGTTCGCTGGGAGGGAATCTCCATCTACAGAGATAACCAAAGTCCAACTGGACAGTGCTGCTTGACCTTAAGAGGTCCTGTCTGGCCTCGGCCATATGTGTCTGGTGCACGCATGGGATCACACAGCTCCACCGCTGTGGTAACTCATGCTGGGTAAAAGAAGATGAACCTTTCCTTTTCCTTTCAGTGAAGCTTAAGCAGACAGACTTGAGGAGGCCTGGCATAGCCAAAAGTTGGTTTAGCCCATGGCCCTGATTTGACTTGAACTGTGATGTGTTACCAAACTCCCTGGTGTTTCCATCAGGTAGATTGCTGATGGACACAATCTCCTATTCCCAGCTGTGGACAGAAGCTCCTTGGTTGTTCTAGGAGTCAGGAGAAGTGCTGGTGAGCAGCAGGAAGCTGGGCAGAGGTTTGCATCAGCTTGGTGCTCAGATCCCCTCCATTGAGCATGGTATAACCAGCACTGGCCAGTTCATTCACTGCCCTTCACGCTGCTGCATGGAGTGGGTTGGTGCTGGCATGTGTTTGAGTTACTCAGACGGCCCTTGAAACTCATGTAATGTCCAAATTACAGAAGCAAATTAAACTCAGTCCCTTCAGAAACCCAGTGTTCCTCTCGGCTTATTGCCAGAGCACAAGAAAGGCAAACAGTGAAGCTCCATTGGCCCTGTTAGCGTCAATTATTATTTATCGCCAGGTAGTGGTGAGAGTCCCCGTGACATGAGGCTGTTCCTGACTCACACAGTCTACAAATAAAACAAAGTCGTCTGTTTGTGCCCAGCTTTACCAGGAAGATCATGAAACTGTCAGTAGTTAACAGGCATCTGGCTTCCAGGTGGGAGCAGCAGGAAAGAGCCTGGAGTGTAGCGGTGGTGGTGGGGAGGAGGTGAGTGCCCTGTCTCAGGTGACAGAAGTGGTTGAACAAGTGGAGTAGGCAAATTCTTCCTTGTTCTGTCTGGGAGCAGCTCCTTTGTATTGATGTGATGGCTGCAGCTGAATGCTCTGCTTCTGCTTCTGAATTAACTCCATGTAGGAAGGGCGATGTTCACAGGGGTGGTAAAGTGTGGTCTTGAAGACAGGAATGGCAAGAACTGATATTTTTTAAAGAAATTGGCATTTAGGTGAGTTATTCTTGCGCATTGCAGCAGCTGGCAAAACCAGTGCAAATAGACTTACCCTTTAAGTGAGGTGGTTTGGGAGAACACAGTAAAACATTAAAGAGTTTTTGTTTTAATCAGTACAAGTGCTTTACAGCCATATAAAGTTGCTGAGAATCACAGTTGTGGAGAATCACAGCAAAACTGGTAGCAGGTATATAGCTAGAATTAAGACGATTGTAAGTTCATAATGAAAAGTTTCTACTCATGGTTCTTCTTGGAGAGTTTATTTCCTCTGCCTCAGTTTGCTGTAGGTTATAAAGCAAGGCCTTGTGTCAGGGAGACTTGGCATAAGGCTGAACATTTCCATGCCAAAGCGAACAAACTGATCGCCTTTAAAGACCTTTCCCTGTACCATAATCAGCAAAACCAGGTCCAGGTTAAAGTAGCCTTGGAACTGATGGATTAATTTTCCCGTGCCCAAGTCGTTGTTACACAACTGATCAGAGTTAATGCAGCATTAAAGATAACGTAAAAAAATCCCAGCCTCTGAGGCCTCTCATATATCTTTAATAGAGCCAGCAGGGAAAGTAGAAAATGAAGCTTTTGGCTTCTGAGTGTGTTTCTTTATGCGACAGAGCTCTTGTTTGTAAACAGTTATCCCAGTTGCAAATGAGACAAGAATACCAACAGGTACGTTTGCACAGTTTATGCTGCAGCTGACAACATCGATCGGAGGAGATTCTGTTGCAGAGGAGATAAGGGATTTGCCCTCCATAAATGTAAAGCTTTTCTCCATCAGAATAAGAGCTTTGTTCATACTTAGTCAAAAACATTGGGATTTTTTGTCTGAGCATCATGGATTCCTATTAAGGAGGTTTTGCTGAAATCCAATCTTTGATTAAACCTTCACTGTGAAATTGCTGGAAGTAAATTATCCTTTTAGGTATGGGTTGTAGAGATGAAATGAACCAGTGAGTGGCCAGATACGCCTGTCAGAGGCATTGGATTTCTTTCTTAATATGTTTTATTTTTGTATACATCTCATTTTTGTATAGTTTTATGTATATATTCTTTTCCTTTGTTTGTTTGAGCGGGGATAAATGTATTTCTCCAGCTTTCCAGCTCTGTTTTTAAGACAACACTCAGACATTCCTCTTCATTCCTTTTGGGAATATGATGCTCTGAATTCCTCTGGTGGTCATGTGATTCAGAATGTGGTATCATCAAAAGTGGTCTGAATTTCCTTTCACTTTGTGGATTACGAAGGCCAGCCAAGACTTTGCTTCTTGCCTGCATGTGGCAAGGTCTAATTTGCTATAGTATTTTTTTTGGGGGGGGAGGCAAGCTCAGTTTGGGCTTGCTTTCGAAATTGCCTATACCCTATGGCCCTGCATGCTCCCAAACCAAAGCCATTTCCACAACAGACCAGATTTCATGTTGTTCCCAGTCAAGTAGTTGGGGAGTTTGTACTACTAAGAAAAACAGTGTCTTGTGACAGCTTTGTGAACAGTTCATGCTACTAAATTCACTCTTTGATCTGTGTTTTGGATTTTGCCTTCTCCTCCCCCCCACCTTCTTCCCTATTTCCTCCCTCTGTTCATTCCATTCCAATACAATTCTTGCGATCAGCTCCCAGGAAATGCTGTTTTTCAGCTGTGGCTATCTGTGCTGAAAGACCATATACCTTCTAGGGAAACTGGGTAAGTTCCTTCTGCTCAGATGACCAGCTGAAAGCAGCCCAAAGCTTTAGTTGCAGGCAACTGTGCTGTAAGCGTTTGCCACACGTCTTGACCTGCTCTTGAGCCAACAGAGCCCAGCCTGGGAAAGGCTGCTATGTATTTTACCTATGTATTTAGGTTTTTACAGAGAAGCTGCCTGCGTATTTTGTAACTTACTGCTTCTGGTTCAATTTTGATTTCTTCCTCAAAACCCACTGCAAACTTAGTTCTCCAGTAATTGCAAAACTAGTATAAATTACAGATGGAGGAGAAAGGTTCAAGCATATGATCATAGGATACTAGACCCTTTGTTCCATGAGCTGGGCAATTGCTCTGGGCCATGCAAGGTTAACCATAGCAAGTTTGATTTAAAATTACTTGTATCCCAACCAGCAAGGCTGCTTAAAACTGTTCAAACTGTTCAACTCCAGCAAAGACAAGACCTCTACCACAAACAGGAAGGAAAGCCCCACCATTAAAGTGACCTTAAATGGAGAAGAAAAAATAAGCCCCAAACCATGAACGACCCCCCAAAACAACGAAACCTAAACCACTCATTTGTGAAAGCTTTGTGTAAGCTTTGTGTAGTTTAGTTAGGGTCGTAGAGAATGGCAAATGGAACACTTTTCCTGGGTCTCAGAGGTCCTGTCTTTGAGCAGACTGGATTGTCTCGATGTGAGCATGACAATGAATGGCAGAAAGAAAGAAGGGGGGTTGATGTCTTGCGCTGTCTTTAGCTCTTTGCAGCTCTGATATGAACAGTCACAACCATTTCTTGTAGGATTTGCTACCTTGAAGAGTTTGGGTAAATCATAAAAGTTTCTATAGCTCTGTCCTATAAAACAAGGGCACATTTCAAGCACAGCTCAGACAATGTTGGGCTGACTGTGCTATTATGTTTGGAAATACATGTTGGCACTGGTACTGACCACCAGATGTGAATGGCTCTATTTTAATTACCTACAAACATCACTGCTTCATTGAACCATAGCAATATCCATTTACGTGTTCCTGAAGTTATTCTCAGCAGCAGTCTCTTATTCATCTCTGTTATTAGCAGCACAGTTAAGCAAGGGAAGCTTCTGCTCTTTGTGCCTGCATATATGCCATCTTAAGGACTTGATTGTTCAAAAACACAGCACCTTAGTTTGATGCAGCAAAATGTGTATTACAGAAAACACGTAAGGGCTTAGTTTCATGGTTTAACTTTGTTGTATACAGCACCATCCGTAGAGCAGCGATTCCCAGACAGATGAACAGTAATGAAATGTCTCTGATCTGATTCAGCAGCTGGTAGTAAGCTGGAGTTTTCCCAGGTTTATATTTCTTTTTTTCTTTAAACTGCTGAGGGAGCCTATTAACAGCAAATATTCTGGTCCCAATTCCATTCCTGCTATAACACTGCTGCAGTTCTAGGAGGCAGATTGTAGCTGACTTAATAAGACTTCCAAGAAGCACTCTGCTAAGGAGGGATAGGGTTTCTTTGTTTTGTTTTGCCTTTTCTGGGGGATGGTGCCCTCCCTCTGCCCCTCTTGGCAGGAGGTGTTAATGGAAGATGAGAAATGCAGAGACCTCCCTCTCTGGTCAAGAATAGCATTATCTTTGAACATCAGGGTTGTTGACTAAAATAGATTAGTGGCATAAATAATATAATGAACTAGTGAGCTGACTCCATTTACTCCACCACATAATGCCTCAGAAGGGAGGATGAAGTACTGCATATGACTGGTGCTTGGTCAGAATACAAAGGCACAAAGTCAGTGTTCTGCTCCAGCCCATCTCTCTGTTTGTGCACTGTGTGGTAGAGGGAGTACATCTGATATCTGATGGACCAGACCCTAGTGTGATCCACAGTGTAATAGGCATTCGAGCCCAGGGGCAGTGCCAGTGTGCAAACCCACTTCATCCTCTCTCTATTAAGCACTGTGCTCACTCCACCTGCATTCTGCTAATGCAGACGAGCTGGTTGTGGTGGGAGCAGCACTGGTCTACAGTGAAACGTTAATATTCTTGGTTGCAGTTAACTCCATGCCCATGATGATTCTGTGCAAGACCTGTAGCATTCCCTTTTAATTACCAGGAGGTGGCTGAAGTCAGACAGCAGAAGCAACGTGGGGTTTTTTAAGTGGAAATAGTTTTCTGCACTGAAATACCAAATACCAGTTCTCCTCTACCTAAACCACTCTGGGAGTGTTTCAGCTTGTTGCTATGCACGGGGCATACTCTGACCTCAGCTTCTAGCATGCTTCTTGCTTGCTTTAAAACAGCCCCCACACAAACATGGCTGGAAAGGGGATCCTCTCTTCGCCCATGAGCGTTAACACATCCTGATCCATTCCAGGAGGCCTCCAAAGTCCATGAAACATTTGTATTCTGTATGTCCTGTTGTGTACTACTCTGCTCTCTACAAACAAAAGATGCTGCCTGTTCCCACCCACTGGATAAAGTGCTTTTCCCTGATGATTACAGGGATCTTACTGAGGCTTGGGAGTTTTAATGTGCAGTGGTTTCCTGATGGGCAGGGACACTCCCAAGGCTTTCCTTCTCATGTTTATGAAGCTTAGGAGAGTCGTTCAAATGAGCAAGTGTGGAATATGGACCACTGAAACTACAGGTTAATGACAGGCAATCCAGGCAATCTGGTTTAGAATTAACCGAGGAAAAAGAGGCAAGGAAAGCCCCCTTCTGCCTTGCCAGTGGCAAAGAACTGATTGTAGCAGCTCAGCCAAAAAACAGCAGCAAAATAAGCTTCGTCCCTTTTGTAAAGGTGAGGGTTGGGGAGGATTAATAGATAACTGTGCAGCAACTTCTGCTCTAGGTCCTCTTGAAAGTCTAACCCAAATAGGCTAATTAATGGCTGGAGGCTAAAGGGTTCTGGCTTTCCATTCCTAAAAATACCTATTCTGCAGTAATTGCTTTAAACTCTCCAGTATTAACTGTGTAATATGAACTCCTTAGAATAAGTTATGTTTGCTCATGGAGGGAATGAGGGAGGATGTCTCTTAATGAAGTGGGTTTGATAGGCAGGTAGGGTCTTAAGTGGGTCCCTTAAATGGGAACCTGCGGAACCCCCCTGCAGACTCTTATCTATAAGGCAGAGTGGTGAGGCTGTGCTTTGTTTGCTCTGACAGGTAGATGCAGGTTAGTTTTGGTCTATGTTTAGGCTTCACAGTGTGAGTAAATGTTTCTTGTAAAAGCACTGCATTACTAGTAAAATGAGACCTGCCTGCATCGCTTTGCTGCTAGGTCTTGGCTGAGAAGCAGAATAATATAGAGAAGTGTTTTCAAAAGGATTTTCAAGTGTTTGGGTTAAGAGTCCTACTGTATTGGATATAAAATTGCTTGTTTCAACAACAGCAGTAATAGAACAAACCATCCTGTGCTCTGTGTGACACAGTGGCACAGATTACTACAAAGATTAGGCAACAGGAGATGACTTTCTTCTCGCTTCTGATGCAATCTCAGCCTTCAGAACAGAGGGGAAATGCAAACTGCTCCATCCCAAGGGCTGGGACCTGTTTGTTCAGCCTTGGACTACTGCCCAAAAGCAGTGCTAGGCTGAGAGAGGCACTGAGACTTCCACATCAGAGCTGTTCACTGGTTTGAGTTTCGTTTTAAGCCTGGAAGAAACTGTAGTGGTGGAGATGCATTTGCAGGGTTTGAGTCCCAGTCTCTCTGTGATGCTCACACCTCTGTTCTTGATGCTGAGTAACACTTTAAAAGCCATCATTCTTGATACAGAATTGTCAATGTTGAGTGCAGCACACCTCGCATGATGTGCCAGGGGAAGACTTCTTGATGGTGGAAGTGTACTCATGACATGGTGTCTGCTCAGAGCAGGAGCTGTGGTTACCACATGAGAAGTTGGGGGTCAGTTGCTTGTCCCTGCACCAGCTCCCTTCTCATGCTTGGCAGCTGCCAGTTTTGTTTTATGGAAGGTGAAGGGGAAAATTCTTTTCCCCCTGAATACTCCCTGTACACATCAGCACCTCCTTTAATGTATAATCACAAAACTGGATTCATACATGGGCAGCATGACCCTCTTAACATGCGTGAAAGGAGTAGGTAAAGTAAAAAGAACCTGCACAATTAAAGCTGGAGGCAGAACATTAGTTGAAAAGCCATGCACCAAGTGTTTGTTAATTGAGAGTAAGTGCTAGAAAATAGATCTCAAAACCATGGGACATGCAGGTGCTTGAGCATCTCTGTTTCAAAAGGAAAGTAAGGCTGGTATCTGTAGGAGGAGAGGTGGTAGATACCATTAACTTTGAATGATAGTTGGCTATTTTCACCTACACTTCTTAGGCAAGGCTGAAGTTTGCTGCTGTGGGGGTCCTGAGCTTGGCCTTATTTATAGCAAGGAAAGAGAGCAGGCTGCTTGTACCCAAACATCACCACGCCTTCGCTCTTAAATCCTGCCCAGTACACTACCTTGTCTCAGCAGGGCTTAACCTGAGCTTTCCCATCTAAACTTGTTCACTAAGCCGTTGGCTGCTTCAGCTGATTAAGCCCACATCTCACTTAGTGAGCGTGGCAGCAGAGGGCTGCCCTGCTCCTGCCTGCCCTGGATGCCAGAGCATCCCTAGTTTGTCAGCAGCTGAAAGACTGATGTTGATCTGAATTGCAGCTGATGAGAGACTGTGTTCTACACTGATGGATACAAACGGTGGTCTTGGAAGGGCAGCAGAAAGGGACAGAGGCTCTGAAGCCTGTGTGTCTGGGGAGGCCTGATCAGACAGGGCAGTGATTTGGTGTTGGTGGGAACAGCTTCAAGAAACACTGAATAAAGACAATCCTTCCCTTCCCATCTCTCTGTTTCAGGTCTGGCAAGAGGATTAAGAAGACCAGGAAGTACGACATAATCACGACTCCAGCTGAGCGGGTAGAAATGGCTCCTCTGAATGAAGAAGATGATGAGGATGAAGACTCAACAGTGTTTGATGTCAAATACAGGTACTGCTGTGAGCCTGTTAGGTTTGGCTTTCTCACTGAGCTCTTACTAGTGAAGACACCAATTTTTTCTCTGCTGGACCAACTTGGCAGAGATGAGGCAGTAACAATCTCACTTTCACTTTGCCTAAGTGTTACCACTTTACAGTCCCTCTGCCTGTTCGCAGCACACATTGCTCTGTGCTCTCCTCCTCTTGTAATAACCACATCGCTACCCCTAGGCTGTCTGCCCTCATCTTTCTTCTGCGGAGCTGCACAACGGGATACAAGTGCCCCAAATAGCTAATAAGGTTTAACAAACTGAACTTCCCTCTTGGGCAGCTGTTGGCAGTGGTTCCTGTGTGCTCTCAGTGTCTGTGCACTCAGTGGATGAGGGCTGTGGATCAAGGGCTGCTTTCCCAAGTGCTGCCATTGCTGAGAGTCTGGGAAGGAAATGATGGCCAATCTCCACCGACCTCTGAGTTTGTACCAGGTTGCTCTCATGTTGTTCTGTGACACTGAGGTTCACAATGATTCCACTGGTAAGTGGTCTAGCCATGCTGCTCAAGTCTTGGAAGGCAGATGCAGGGATTGTGAGGAAGAAAACCTTATGCCCACTGTAGGGGAAGATCAGGTTCAAGATCATCTTAGGAACCTGAATGTGCACAATCCCATGGGACCTGATGAAATCCAACTGTATCCTGGGCTGTATCAAAAGGAGAATGAAGAAGATGATTCTGCTGCTCTGTTCTGCTCTCGCGAAACCCCACTTGGAGTACTCTGTGCAGTTCTGGTGTCCTCAACATAAGAACATGGAGCTATTGGAGCAAGTTCAGAGGAGGCCACAAGGACGATCAGGGGCTGAAGCACCACCTGTATGAAGATGGTCTGAGAAAGTTGGGGCTGTTCAGCCTGGAGAAGCTGTGTGGAGACCTCACAGCAGCCTTCTAGTTTCTAAAGGGGGCCTACAACGATGCTGGAGAGGGACTCTTTGTCAGGGACTGTAGGGATAGGACAAGAGGTGATGGGTTAAAACTTAGAGAAAGTTCAGATTAGGTATAAGGAAAAAGTTCTTCTCTGTGAGGATGGTGAGGCATTGAAACAGGCTGCCCAAAGAGGTGATAAAACTCCATCCCTGATAGTGTTCAAGGTTGGGCAGAGTCTTGGGGACATGGGCTAGTGTGAGGCATCTCTGCCCATGGCAGGGGGTTGGAACTAGATGATGTTAATGGCCTTTCCAACCCAAACCATTCTATGATTCTAAATAGAGGACTGTGGTCCCTCACTGATGTTGTCAGCAGTTATTCCTTAGCAACAAACTCTCCTTAAGTGCGTTTGTCTTTTTGAGATACAAGTAGTGTGACAACCCAAAACTTTTGGTGCCTATTCTGGGCCTGAGATTTATAGCAACCACTCAGCACATCAAGATGCTGCACATTGATTTATGGCATGAGAATATCTGCATCTCTTATTTTTATTTGCATCAAGCCATCCACAGCATTTGAGTTGCATTTTCATCCAAATAAGGCCTACTCTGAAATCTGTCTTACTTTGGCTGAAATAAACTCTCCTAATTATAAAAACACACATCTTGATAACTCCTAATGGGAGATTTTGCAGACTTGACTCGTGTTGCCCATCTTCTAACTTTGGAAGGGGCAGAACAACTCATTCGTTCTAAGCACATGTGTGCCAGCATCTAGAACATGTATCACTGCATGCTCTGCTGGCTGTTTTCATAATAGCTGTGTTAGTTCTCTATAAATGTCAGGCAATAATTGGAAGCCCTGGAACAATGAAGGGTGTATGTTGTGCCTTTATGTGTAAACAATTAGTTCTTGAATTAGAAGACTCTTATCAGTCCTTGCCTGACCGTTGCCATTCTCTGTAGCTGCCCTGTGTTTGCTCTGATCATTTCAGGTTGTGCAGTTTTACTTTGAGACCAAGCTTTGTTAAACCTGGAGGGCAGAGGTCTGTCTTGCCACAGCCTGCTTTAACAGCCCATGTCTCCTGCCCTTCTTCCTCTTAACCGAGTACTTTCCCTGTGAGATTCTGGTAGCAGGATCAGAGGGGTTTCCAGAGGGTGAAAACAGAAGATTCTCAATCATGGCTGTGCTTCAGGAGAAGGTGTCCAACAGTAAAACACTAGATGAACAAAGAAGAGAGCTTGCTGGAGACAGTCTGACTTGGGGGAGCAGAGGTCATGTTATCTGATGGTGTTTCCTCGGAGCACACACTGTGCTGATGCTTTCACGCAAGTTTTTATGTCTCTGTGGGTTCCTTAGCAGTACAAATGGTTCTTCACCTTGTATGATGCTCTATTTGGAGACTGTAGGGATTTTTGGTTCTTCAGTAACCAGTCCTCTTTTCATCTGTGGAAATTCCTCCTTTTGCCCCAGTGCAACAGCTATTCAACAGCTATTCTGAAGTCCTGCTTTCACACGTGTTTGTTTAGCTGAAACAGAGCTACCTCAGTTCAGCAGGGGAGATCATCTTACACACAACCCCTTAGTAATGCTGATGTTGGGACTGCTGCTTTGAGGATACATTTGCTGTACCAAGCTCCATGGTTCCTTTGTTTAGGCTTGGAGACTACATCTGGAAGTCTCCTGTCTCCCGTCACCACTAAAGGCACTTCTTTGTAAATCTGATTCGCTGACTTTGACCGCTGGCATGCCCATCAAACCAGTGAGGTTCTTCGTAGGTGCTTGCAGGGGAAAAGAAGGGTAGAGCTGAACAAGGGGCATCTCAGACATGCCTGTAGTAAGCCAGAGAACTCACTTCTACCAGATCTTCTGTTGGGGTTCCTTTCCCAGTACCCTAAACCCCAAACTGGCATTCAGGAAATAGTTGTCTCATGCCATCTAAGGCTTCCTTTGTCTTTTGCAGCTGGGTGCAGATTCCAAGAAGAGTGGGTGAGGAGAGGTAACTTCATTCCTCTTTGTGGTTAGCAGGAGTTAGAAATACATACAGGCAGCTTCACAAGTGGAGAGATCTGTTTGTTTTGTATATTCAGCAAGTGTCTACAGCTTTTAAAGCACCTTTGTTAATTGCTAAATCAGGAAAACTGCTCCATTATCTCAAAAAGTAGAGTAAAAAAAACTTGTGCAGATGTGGACTTGCAGAGGTGTCACTAGGGCAGATGTGTAAGGCTTGGGGTGATACTGCTGTTTCACCCTGTTAGACAACTAAAGCAACATGTCATGAGGTGCAGCATCATGCTGGGGACAGGAGCAATGGATGGCTCCTGACAAGTACCCACAGGTAGAATATTCTGCCCTGTCCCTTTCAGCTCTTCGTTTTTAAATTCAAATGAAGGTGCATCTTTGCCAGCAGTCAGTATTGGTTGTGGCAGCTGCTTAGGTTTGTTCCAGCAGCCTCCTAGCAGTGAGCTCCCTTGGCTTATGGCACAACAGACTTCTGGCCCATCTGTGCTACCACATCTTGGTGAGGGCATTTTGGCCACGTGCTGCTTTGTGACTGTACGATTCCTGGGATTGCGTACAGAGGCTAAACCTCATGAAGCCCCATGCTGCAGCACAATCCAGTGGTGCAGTGCCATGGCTGACAAGATTCATTATTCTCATTTCCTAATTCCTTATTTCTTTATGACAATGCTGGTACTGAAAGCTATGCCTAGGGCTGGACTGCCCACTGTTCACTGTTGTAACATATGTGCTGCAATATCTACATCAGAAAACGGCTTTCTATAGCTATTTAAACCAAGAATTTTCTACATCTCCCTGGCTCCTGAATATCACGTGAAATGAGCTGGGATCTTTTGTCCTGTTCATTTTTGATTTAAAGGGTTTGAAACCATGGAGAAAAAGGTTCATCCTCCATAAAGCAATGATTTGTGATGGTGTTTGAACAGTGCTTTCCATTAGAAAGACATCAAAAGTACTTTTAAAATACAGGCTTCTGAGAAAAGATGGGAATGAAGTGGAAGGGGAACCAGTTCTCCAAAAAGCAGCGCTGCAGGTACATGTTGGCTGTGATGGTCTGTAAGCATTATTCAATTCAAGTGGCACTTCTATTTACTGAAGACAATCTTATGCTTTCAGATCACTTAGTGTTACCACCAGCATAGCAATAGGGAAAAACCTGAAGAGCCGGCCTGGAGTATCATGATACTGGGTACCTCCTGTGCCTGATAGGAAGTACATCACCCCAATAATAACCTGCTCTGAATGATACACAGGTGTTGTTTTGGGTTTGTAGCGTAAGTCTTTGCTGAGGGTGATGTGGGTAGGCTCTGAGCTGGTTTGTTTGAGGTCCTCTCCCATTGTTGAAAGATCCATGCTGGCACTTGGATCTGTGTTTGCGGGAGTCTTTGACATTCTGTGCTGTCTCCCCTCCATAATGCAAACAACACTAATTAAAAGGCAGTTGCTATCTAGCAGCAGCAGGGGAGAAGTGATGTTACCTTTCCAATTGTTCTCATGCGTTAATTTTCTTTCCGTTAATGCTTTGTCCTTGTGTGTATTAGTTTCCAGTCTTACACGAGGCATCAAAGAGCAGCAGAGGGTATAAATGGGCTGTTGGATGAAGGTTGTTTCTTTCTCTTTTCCCTTTTTCTTTCCTTAGGGGGCTTTAAGGTTTTGGGCTCCTGGTTGATCCTACCCCCCACTTCCCTTGGGCAGTGAAGAGGTGAGAAATAACCACCTTCCTCCCATAAAGCAGACTAATGAGACCACTTCAAAATCTTAACTAAACACATTTCTGTGGATGCAAAAGCCACCCACTGCCTGCCTCTGACAGATGCAGGAGCGTGTGCATACTGGATTAGATACCTCCTTTGCGAGCTCATTTCAGTAGCAGGGGAAGCAGCTCTGTCAATGGCCTCTCTAATCCTGCAAGCAGAGTTTCCGTGTGACAAGAGGCTGAAAGCAGAAAGCAGAGATTTTCACAGAGCAAAGATGCCAAATCACTGAGACATTAAAACCTCCTTTAAAAGCTTCATAGGAACCATTTTTTTAATAGTATGGAGGATGGTTTTCGTTCTGGTTTTGCTCTGGTATGGAAAGAGGCATTTAGATAAGAAGTTACGGAATTGTTCTCAAAGTATTATATTGCTACACAAAGAAAGCAAACTGAGCATGGGAAGGATGTACGTTTCTGGATCACCAGTCCAAACTGTGCTGCTGAGGGCCGAAAAGAATCCCTGGTCTGTAATTTTGGACCATATGGACTGTATTGCTCATCATTTTCCAGATGTCAGATATTTTTTCATGTTTTATGATGGGATTGCGCTTGCTGCACCTCTTGGAAAACAAGTTAGTGGAAAGCTAAATCCCATCTCCTCCAAGTGTGCTCTTTCTCATCCCACCAGTAGATCTTGATTTTAAGACCTTCCTCTCCTCTTTGCCCCTTTAGCCCTTTCTTTCAAAAGCAAGGGAAAATTGCACAGGTTTCATGATCTTCTATGTGATGAAGCTAACCCATTGATTCCTCAGGCACTCAGCACTGCGTGATGTGTGAGAAGGGAGGAGCAAAGTAAAGTAGGTTATGGGCAAATGTCCCTGACAGAGCTGTGTTAGCATCCATCCCCCATCGCAGAGCACTCTGCTTGTTTGGTGTAAGAAGAGAAACAAGATTAAAACAGCTGCAGAAAGAACCCATTTCTAAAAGGTAAATAAAATTGTTAGCTTATTAAGCTTAACTCTGGCACAGTTCGTTGTGGGATTTCTTGTCAACCTCAATAGAAAACTGAAGACAAACACTGAATAAATTCTGTGGCGCCTCGCACATGAAAGGCTTTGAAAGCACTTCAGTAATCTGGGATATCAGCAGTGTCTCCTCTCCCTGCTGACTTGCAGCTGTTGGAGGCAGCGTGCTCTGCCCTTGCCATGCTCGCTGAGCCCAGATGGGTGGTTGTCACAATTGTCCTCGCAGGGGACAGGGTCAGGGAACAGCGTGGAATCCGAATGCCGGAGCTGGAACTGTCCCAGTCCTGATGTCAGGCTCCTAAATAAGTACTGGAAGTTTTTCCTGGGCGGACTGAAGTCTCCATCCTTCCTGTCAGCTAAGTGAAATTCCTCAGTTTGTTTTCCACATGGATTGTCACTCCAGCAGCAGCAGAATGCAAAAGCAGTTTAGGAATGCATCTTTCAAAGTGCTCTTGAAAGCAGAAAGATTTATGTGTACGGAGGGGTGGCAGGCAGAGGGAAGAGGACAGGGACATTTATTCAGCCATCATGGGACTAAAGGGCTTTTGAGATGGATGCAGGATGTTTTAGAGGAAAGTTGCACCACATGTTAAGTCTGGATTCATTCCTTTTTCAAGCACTGATAGCATTGAACTGTGTGGAAACATCTTCATCACAATTGCAGGGGCTCAGCTTCTGATACAGTCGAGTCTTTTGGGAGTCTCTGTAAAATGAGACTTGCGCTATTGGTATCTTCTCTTTGAATACCTCCTTTCCACATACCGACTGTGTGTGCAGCTCTGACTGGAGCGTGGTGTTGTCAGCTTGTTATAGTAAGGTATTGACTCTCAAGGGAGGAGCTCTAATGGATTTTTTGCCAGTGAGAGCTGCAGGCCATTCTGGATGGTGCTTGGTGAATCGTGCTGGGGTTTGTAGCAGCTTAATTTCTCCTCTTCCAGCAGGCAGCAGTGCAAGTTAAATCCCTGGCACAGTCAGCTGCTATAAATACAACAAATTGCCAAAGCTTTGGTGCTGCTCTGAAGGATTTCCCACGAGTCCATAGCAGGAGAGGAAAGAGATGGTCAAAAAGCAATTTCTGTTTGGTTTTGGAAGGCCAGGTTCTTTCCTTATGGGCTGTAACAACGGTTATAGAGCACACCACAGTCTGCTGGCTCATTCAGTCCATGATGCAGTGCAGTCCTATGGGAGGCCTCATGCCTCCTTCATGGGGTGTAACAAGTTCCTGTTAAGCCTTTCTTGTTTTGAACCCTGAAGCAGTTCAAGCAGTAGGGTGTCAGAAGGAGAATCCGTAGCAAGGAGAATAGACCATGTGTGTTGATTAATAAAGGACTACATTGGTGTGAAAAAAGCAGCAGGGTCCAAGATGCTGTTTCATGTACCACCCTGTGCACGCTCCTTTCTCTGGTGCACACAGTGGCAGGTCACAGGATCTTTTAGCACTTGGGTTTTGTCTGATATAACTCTCCTTTTTTCTTCACTTGGTCTAGCTGCTTCTGGCATGGTGTTAACATCTCATCAGTGTCACCAACAGAAATCAGCTGCTGGAGGGAGCTGATGGCAATCAGTGAATGATGCTGCGTTTTCCTTTGTGTCCTTTTAGATTGTTTGCACATGGGTTCTCATTTCTGTCTGTGAGCTGTTTAAGGGCAAATCTACAGCTGTACTCATTCTTTCTGCTTTCCAGGTAAAGCAGCTCTGTGGAGTGCTGGTGCCCTGCAAGATGTCATTCGGCTGTTGAGGGACCTGCTGAAGCCGTAACTGTGAAAGGGGAGGCTTTCATCTCTGCAGCATTACAGCCAAACCAAGCCTCACCTCCTTGAGATGCTGTTTTTACAGCAGGCTATGGATCTCCTGACCAGAACAGCACCATTTGGTTCCCTGGTTTCCAAACTGTGTTGGAACAGAATTCTTCTTTGCAAACTCAGCTCCCTCTTGCTTTAGGAGGGCTGCAGTGTCACTAAAGCATGACAAAGTGCAACCTTATGTACTGACTTGCAGCTCACTGTGGTCTAAAGTTTTTCAGAAGGAAAAAGGCAAGGAAGATTGAACCAAGCCACCCAAAGGACTTGTTTCCTGAAATCCTAATTCAGTACTTTGGTCACTGTTAAACTTTGGTCATTGCTAATCAATCAGATCATGTGTTTAAAGAGAAATAGAATGTATTTTTGTGCTATTACAGAGGTGAGTTACGAATTTAGGTGGTAAAAACATGCTGAAATGCCACACTGTGTGTTCAGTGTAGGATTCTGGGGGAAGGGGTGAGAGGTTGACTCATAGAGAAGATTTTGTCTTGCTACTGATTTATTTTTCTCTAAACCAGCAATTGCACTAAGCTTTCATGATGCTATTCTCATTGTCCCAAGGAGTTCTGATCAGACCAACTCCAATAAGAGAGACCACAGGGAAATAGGAAGAATCAGGCATGCCCTAAACTACAACAATCCTGGATTAAAGAAGATATATTTTTGTAATTTTCTGCCCTTCCACAGGGAGTGAAAGCGATGTTTTGTACTGTCCTGTGCTGACTCTAACTTGTCTACAATTCATCTATATTACTTTTTCTAAGCAAAATAAGCCCTCATGTGGAATGATTAGCTTGCAGAAACAACACCTTTTATTTTTCATGGAAGCTTCATATAAGTGATCTTAATCTGCATCAAACTGGAAGTTTTCCTCTACCATTTGCTTGACAAATCCCATTTAAGTCAAGGATGTATTTGTAACCATCACTCTCTGCTGTGCTTCACGCTGCCGAGGTCAGAGCTGTGGGATGACCCTATGAGAATTAGATTGCTGCATCTGGCTGGATTGAGTTTAGGAGACCACAAGCATGTACACTTTCAGGCCATCTTTAGAAAGGGCAAACCTAACTGGTTTAGTTTCTTTGCTTTGTGGTTTTCCTGTAAAGTAACCACAGATGCAGTTCAGACTTTACTGCACTCCTTAACACCTTTCATTTTGGGTATTTAAGTTGGCTGGAACCCCACTTTTCTTAGGGAATGCATCTTTTCCAACTGTTTTAGGATTGTCCCACTGTTTACTTGACCATCCACTAGCCTCCTGCAGTTACAACCCCTCAAGGAGACTGCAGAACTCCTGGCAAAGCACCAGCCTTGCAGTGAGCTGCCTGTTTTGGGTTTTTTCTTGGTTTCTTTTTGTAGGTCTGTTGGGATTTGGGGCTTGCTGAGGATGCTGATCTGTTTTGTCATGATACCATGACCTACCCCAGTTCTGCGCAGCTCCCTTGGGCCCTGCAGTCAGTGAAAGGAGGTGAAGGGGATTTGTTTTTCCTCCCCAGCAGCCTTATACTCTTATCAGAGCTCCTGTAACAGAGCTTGCTTTCCCTAGCCGTGACTCAGCAAAGGCTTTGCAAACAGCCTGGATGGAAAAAATCCCACAGCAGACTGTTGCGTTCCTATTAGTCATCAAGGCAATATAAAAATGCTATGTTATTTTCATTCATGGAATGGGTTTGAGTCATTCCATATTACTGTTACTAAGCAATACTTAACATGTCATTGTGAGGTGAGGATAGGGCCTAGCAGGTTGTGTTCTGGCTGGTAGGAACCACAGGGATGAGTAGGTTTGAAGGGTGCTGCAGGTCGAGATAAGATCTGGGGCTGTTTCCCCTCTGAGATAAAGAAGGTTTCAGACATAGGCTGGATGATGCTAAAGGAAATACTTTGTCTCTTCAGGACAAGTACTTTGAAGATCAGGAATTGAACTTCTCAAACTGAGTCCTTTGGAAGTAGAGGTGGCAGTGTTGAGAGGAGAGACGTTAAAAGCTTCTGTCAGTGTTTTCAGAGGAGGCGATGGAGTGAGGTGTCTGAGCAGACACCATGGCAACATGTTCACATCCACTCTTCTGCCAGACTCATTAAGCTGAGTGTCAGGCACTCTGGGTGAGTGGTAGAGAGGGAATGAGACCTTCTCTTTGCACAAAAGAAAGGCAAGACCATGTAAGAGATGAGAAGAAAAGGTGCATAAAGGACACTTCTTGCTGAGGTCAAGTCAGTTCTTGAAATCGGGATTTTCATTCCAACAACTTCAGGTCACTTGCTAAATTCAGCTAGCAAAGGTCATCACTCCATTTGTTTGTGGCTAAAAAATCCCACCTTTTCCATAACATGGCCAAATCTCAATGGTGGACAGGGGCCAGATATTTAAAATGTTGAAGATGGAGGTGCTAAACTGCTGCTGGGATGCTCTGGCTCCTCAGGGAGATCCCAAACTGTGTGCCATAAGCTAAAAAGCGCTTATAGGGAAGCAGCAGCTGCTTGGTGGAAATAAAAGGCCAACCTCACCAGTTGCTCATGGTCATGAAAATAATCCAAATGCTTCGTTTGATACTCAGTGGCTGTTGCAAATGTGAGGCAATGTTTACCTCTACAGAAGTTGCTGTATGTGATTTAAAGTGTCTGGTTAAATATTCTATAGCTATATTTAGTTAAGATTTTAAGAGCACTTGATGTGACTCATCTAATAGTATATATATATGAATATTTTTTTAATTGTAGGAATTTGAACTGTTTGGTTCAGGTAGTTCTAAGGGTTCATCAGAGAAGAAATAACCATTAACCACTACATGAGTGTTTTACCTTAATGTTCTGTGTATGTTACGCCACAGGTTTAATCCAGTTGTGACTGTAATGTGTCTTAGTATCTGCTGCTGTTTTGTGTTGCATAGTCAAATTTGCTTTGTTCAGGAGCATTCTTAAAGGCATATTTTTTTGTTACAGAAAAAGAGCAATGTTATTACTCAGATGTCTGCCTGTAGCTTGCTCACTGCTTATAAAACCTACTGACTAGTAGTAGAGTCAAACAGAGGAGGTAAGTTAGAGGCTTTCTTATTTGCACATGCTGCGCCGTGGAGGAGAAACCCTACACAGAACTGCAGCTTCTTCACTCCAGCCACAGCCCTGTCACCCGAGATTACATTTGAGAAGCCAGAAGTTAATGTGCCATGCCTGCCTGCAGAATTAAGCCAGAATTACACACCTTAGCTTTGTATTTGGGGTTTGGTTTTTCTACCTTTCTCCCCTGGAAGAAGTGGAAATGACTACAAACACTTGTTTAGCACACTAACTTGGGCTAGCCTTATGCTTGTCCTAAGCCCAGACTGACTTGTAGAAGCCTACAAGCACTAATGAAGCTTGAACACACAAATGATAATGTGTTTGAACCTTTTGTTTGTAACTGCTCCCTCTAGTTCACTGTATGTGGTACAATGTCGGCAGGGTGACAGGCTCTGGTTTTCATTAGGAGTTCTTTTGTTAGATGAGTTTTTGGTGCTGCTGTTTTTGTGTGAGGGGTTATCAGGACCTTATGTTTTGTTTTGTGCAGTTGCTTGAACCTTTTCTTAAAGATGTTTTAAGAGACTTTGTGACCAAAGCTTCTTTTTAAGAAAAAACTGTTAGGAGGGTTTGAATGAACTTCTCATGTTTCAGTAGAAACCGCCATCATTAAACATGTTCTTGAAATCCCCCTTGTGTTGTGTTGTGTTTAAGGGGAGAATGGGAGAGTGTCTGTTGCTTGTTGAAGTTTGATGAACTTGGGACAGCCTTTTGTGATCCTTCATGAGAGGGCTGCAAGTCTCCATGTCCTGTGACCCTGATCCAGAGTGTAGCAAGGGGGAAAAACTGGTTTTAGCAGCATGGCGGGAGAACATGTTTAATCTTACAAAGCCCCCATTAACCATCAAAAAGATAGGCCTACACTTGGATTCAAATGTCAAAACCTCTGCAATGGGGAAGATCTCAGTACTTTCAACCACAACCACGGTTGGTACCTTGAAGCCCACAAACTGCAGACCTGTTGTCCCAGACTCCAAACCCAGTTGAGTGAACCAAGCCATGTCCCATCCCTGGGGTGACGAGGCTGCACCACAGCCCTTAAGCAGACTCCCTTCACTTCAGCCTTGCTTGACGAAGTTTCTGATCTGAGGCAGGATTGCCTTTCATTGCATGGTGAGATGCTGAAGTGCTAGAGATAAGGAACAGGCAAGCTGAGGCTTGTTTGTTGTGCATGTTTCAGCAGTACTCTGAAAACATTTTCCTCTTGCAGACAGCCCCTGGAGCAGCTACAGATGCAGTACCCCGTGCACATACCAGCTCTTCCTGTCTTCTCTCCCATGTACCGCACGACTGCTCCCGTCTTGATGTCTTCATCTCTTTGGAATAATCTAAGAGTAGCTCAGTGTTGCAGACAAAAGGCAGCTGCTGTCCAGCTGATGCCTTTTAAATTAGAACCTACCAGTAAAGCAAAGCTCAATCTAATTCAGAATACTCAACAAAATGCTATCAGACCTCAGCCACGAGCCAGATGTTGTGTAGCAAAGTGGGTTTGTGTAGGAAGTTCAAGACCCCTTAACATGAGCCTCAGTCTAACACTGAGCTGCAGCTAAGTAGGACAGGCTCATCCTAACATAAACTGCAGAAGTGAAGATGCCACATAATGGAAAGGCAGCAGCCACAATCCCTGGGTGTACTTAACTTTCTGATGAGTTCTCAAGTGGAAGATGAGCAAATGACCAAAAATCTGCTATAAATTATTAGCTAAGTAATGGCTGAAAAGCTGGAGCTTGATGAAGATGATTGCAGTGGGGCCCTGGACAGAAAGGGCAAGGCTCAGTTTAACCCTTTCCGAATTTTGACATGGGGAAAGCCTGAAGCTACAACTAAGACCTTGAAGAAGTTCTGTGTGGGCCAGAGTATAATTCTACTTCCCCTCTCCCCTGTACGTGGCTTTTGCCACCGTTGTACAAGCTCTCACTATCAAGAGTGTGTGCAAGTGCAAGATTAACTGAATGGAGCTGTCTAGTACACATTTATAACCATGAAAAGGAAGGGATGCCTTTCTTGTGTCTTGGTGTCAGCAATTTTTGGATGCCTTGATACTGATAGCTGCAAAACTGCCAGCAACATTGGGCAAGTGCCATCAGAGAGGCATTAACACTGAGATGATTTGAATTATGCCTGACAATGAGTTGTGTTAAGAGAATGAAACAGGAATAGCTCTAATCACTTAAGACCAAGTAGTCTGTAACTAGGCTGCACAAACACATCACTGAAGATAGTTCATCTCCCTATCTATCAGCTGATAATTACCAAATTCTAAGAGGCCAGATACTCTTCTAGCTCTGGTTTCTAACAGACTTCTACTCCCCTGAGCTCAGCCAACTAAGCTCCTGGCTGGCTCGCTTCCATTTCCATGCTATGAGTGACCATTTGCTCATGGCATGTTAAATGAGCTGAATATAATTCAAAACAGCACTTGTATCTCATGAAAAACAGCCGTTCAGCTCAAGAACACAGTGTGGAAGGGGTGGACATGGCTTTTGAAGCCAAGAAGAGAAGGGTTCTCCCCCCAGAGCAGGGGGAACCCACTTATGCTGCAGATAGATGAGCAGGGGAAGGAAGGTCCTGAGGAGATGAAACAGCTGCTTCATGGCTTCAACCAGCATGTTTAATCTCTATTTTGGAGGAGATTACAACCTTAATTGCCAGCCTTCAAAGCCTGCCAGCCCTGGCTTGAGAATACACTCCTAGTTGCTGCCTATCGCTGCTCGCTCCATCCCTCCCCATGACTGAGGAAACCCACCGACCTGCACGTGCAGCAAGGACCAGGATTCCCTGACCAGGGTGTCAGCTCTGTAGTGTGCAGGTGGGGGACTGTTGGTTTGAAAGACGAGGAGATAAAGATCAGATGACCTACTGCACCTTCTCAGCCAAGACAATTTATTTGCAGGGTTTTATGTGAAGGGTGACATATCATCTGCTTAAAGCTCTTCCTGACTCCTCTGTCTTTCATACACCGGCTCTTTCTAGATAACTCAATTCAATGTGCATGTCGTTATTCTGGCCTAGGAACAGATACCTGCGCAGCGCCTTAAACAATTCCTAAAGCAAAGGAACCAGTTTGGGCACCTGACCTACCTTGGGCAGTACAAGTCTAAAAGCCAGTGAAACACTGTGGCTGCACTCCCACTTACACACAGGCAGGAGTGTTGGTCACTCTGGGCTATGGAATCATAGAAGCCAAACTCCCTCCTCCAGACCTTCTGCCCCTACTCACAGTAAATCCTCAGCTATGAGTTTCAGATGTGCATTTCTTGCCAGGTAATAAGTTTGTTAAAGGGACACAGTGGGGGCCCGGGTTGATGTGGCTGATCCTCATCAGCCCTGATGCACACCACCCCCCCACCCCCTCCCGAATGATCACTGCAAGGCTGTTGAGCCATCATCATCAACCATTTCACTGAATCACTTGTAAATTCTTTGCCTCTCCCAAGCTATCCCACTCCATCAGTTTCCTGCCTCTGCTCCCATACAGACATATTTAACTGAAGAGAAGCTGCTCTTCGCAGGCACTTTCCTCTTCTTCTGCCCCCAATTCATAAAGGTTTAAGCTCAGGTCAAGAACATTTGGCATTTCCCCATTTCGTTTCTGCCTGGCTGTCAGCAGAGTTGTCTCAATAGAACCTTTTGGACAGTGTCTGAAATTACCCTGCTCTCTCCATCTCCTCACGTAAGAATTCCTTACAATACAGATCCCAGTGGCATCAAGATGTTTCTCAGTAAACAGAAAACCTGCTCTATTTAGGCAGTTTCTCACATTTCCTTTCCTGGATCCTCTTGCTGATGGTGCAGCAGTGCTCTCAAAGCGCAAGAGGTGAACACAGTCCCATTTGCCAAACCGCTTCCCCTGATGTTTCTGCCACTAACTTCCCCCCATCCATCACTCACCCAGAGGTGGCATCTGCCATGCTCTCTGCACAGCAATGTCTCCAACTCATGCAAACACACACTCACTTCTTTTGCATGGCCATGGATTGGCTTTTGGCTTGGTAATGGGCAGCATGGACCATCCTTTGCTCAGTTCTGCTTGGTAACAAGCAAGCTTCAGTGGGACTTAATTCAAGCTCCCAATCTGAGCTCCTTTAGTTCAGAGTCCGGTCTATCTAAGCAGTATTAGCATTCCTGAAGCTTGGTAAGCTTAAATAAAACAATACCACTCAGGATACTTAGAGACAGGGTGAGCTTTTGCTGAAGAGCTTCTATTGAATGAGCTGTTAGAATGAACAACTTGCTCTGTCCCTCTGCATATATGTAATACGTTTTAAATCACCGACTCACAGTGCATTGTCTGCTGCTGTTCAAGGAAACAAATGATTTGCTTTTAACATAATCACTATCGGAAGTAAATTATTCAGCATTTGCTGCTTGGAAATTAAAAAGCGAATCTGAATTCCTTTTTGGTTTCTTCCTCTTCTTTCATAATAGATACACAAGCTGCAGGGCACACTTTTATGCTCCCGTACTCAAGATTCCTGTAGAATTGACTAATAATCTATTTTGCATATTTATAAACACTTTATTATTTATTAATAGAGCATTTCAGGAGTAAATTTATAATCCTGCCATGTGATCTCAGCCTTTCAGAGAAAAATGGTTGCTTGTGTCAAAGAGCTGGAAATTAGAGCCAGGGTAATGAAGAAGTGAGCGAGAATCTCTCATTAGTGTGAGAGCAGAGGCCTTTTGCAAGAAGGAATCCATGCACACAAGTTGGCTCAACCCCCCACGCTAGATGCCAAGCACAGAACACAGTACTCAGGATGTGGCAATTCCCTGCTCTGCTTGCTATAAACACACAACATAGTGCAGCCCTACAGCTGTACAAACACTGTCCAACACAACCTGCACTCTCTCCAAATTGCTGTCACTGCACTCAGCCACTCCATCTCAAGGTGTTTTAAGCTTCAGTAACTTTAAAGAGAATGCTGATGCCCTCCCTGGTGGATTCAAGTCTCAAGACATGATACAGGTGCCCTGTCAGCTTCCTCCATCTCACCCAACTGATGCTGGAAATCACAGACCACTCACCCATTCCCAGTATCAAAGCTGGATGTTTCAGATAACCCATCTCCACCCCAGAGCATTAACAAACCAGAGACATGTCCCTGAGCAAACTTATAGACGCATATGGTTCTGATGCCAACTTTTTTTCACTAAAAATGAAACCAAAACACTTTCTAGGTACTCAGGAAAAGCCACTTACCTTCTTTAGGAAGCCCCTGGAGGTACATCCTGATCAAGAGTGCTCAGCTCCTCTGGTCTCCACAAGCTCATTACAGCTGAAGCACATCCCAGCCACCTTGCACCACTTACAATGATTGATCCACTTGTGCCCTTTATCGTTTCCTGGTCTTCACACCCCTCCCACCCCGACCTTCGCACTTCATCAAGTGACCCAGTGCCTGCCAGGTACCTTTGTTGCTAAAGATACTCCTCCCACCCCAGCCCTCATCTGTTGCTCCCAAGTGGAAGAGGAATCCCAGTTAAGAAAGCACAAGGCCACAGATCCAAAACAGAGTTGCAGCTTGAGTAAAGACAGCACTGGGATGAAGGCTTCTGAGCTATGCACATTCCTCAAATCACAGCCCTTTAAGTGCAAGGATGCTGAGGCTGTCCCAGTGCTTGCACCATGGCTGTGCTTTCCTCAGAGCACTGAGGGGTTCACAGAATCAACTAATTTGGAAAAGACCTTTAAGATCAAGTCCAACCTTTACCCTGGGACTGCCAAGTCCACCACTAAACCAGGTCACTGATGAATTAATGCGAATACCAAAACCTTTCTGTAATGAGCCCCAGCGCTGCCTCAGGGCTTGGCAAGCACAAGAGGTCATCTCAAAACCAATCATAGAAACATACAATCAACATGCTGGTTTTGGAAGTCATGTGTCCAGAACTTCACAGCACAAGGCAAAAGTCTGCAGCACTAGTGTTGCCTGCATTCGCCAGCCCTAGAAGGTGCTTTCTCCTGGCTGCTTCCAGCCATAGAACAAATGACATTTGCTATCCCCGTGCCAGGGCAGTGTTATTCACCAGGTTAACGGTGTGGCATTGCTGCCCACTGTCTTTCTGTGAGGCTGAGTGTGCTGGTCGTGCCAACCTGTGCAGTCTGAGCTCCCGGAACAGCCTCACAAAGCTCCATCTCCTAACCAGGGCTTCACGGGTGGGACAGGACATTACCATCCTGCGCAGAGGGCTGCAAAGCTCCAAGGAGCCTCAGGAACTGCATCCAGCTCTTTTTTGATCTGGAGCTGGCAAAGCAGGGAGTGTGTAGTGAGGTTTCACTTGGTGAGGGAGAGGTGATTAATGAGTCTGGCTCATAAAAGCTTGGAGAGGGAACTGAGGAGCCCCGCAAGGCTCTTCAGCAGCAGAACAGGCGGCAGGGCACGAGGTGGGTCTCCTCCTGTCCAGGGGAGCTGCTGCGCAGTTTTCCCTGCACCGGTGGCATCAAGGGGCTGCCACTGTGACGGGGCAGAAGGTAATGCTTTTCTGCACCCATTCCATTGTATTTTCCTGAAAGGAACTGTGAGCATTTGGAGCTTTCTTTGATTTGAGTTTCAGAGGAAGCGGAGCAATGTGGCTGTGCCCCTGCCTTCTGATGGGGAGCGGGTGGGGAAGAACACAAGTAGAGCAGAGAAGGTGAATCGCGCAGCAGTTTGGCAGCGTACCCAAGTGTGGCAGCGTGCCGTAGATGACATTTAATTGTTCCCTGCGACTCAAATAATGTGGAAAGCATTAGCAATAATAGCAGCTTCATTATGTTCCTTTTCTGATGCGCTGTCTGTAAAGCTGAAGCCTGAGGAAGGACATTTGGAAACCAGTGTTTTAGGCTTCGTTTGGCATTTTGATTTTTCTGCAGAACCTGAAAATACTTCAGTGCAGCTTATTAAGGGCTAATATAAATGTGTGCAAACAGGAAACCTGCGTGCAGAATACAAATAACAGGTTTTAGTTGGTGGGATGTTAGTCGATGATTGCAGTGCTGAAGAGCTGAGCTTCTGATCCCCCCCCAACTTTGGCCCTCCCAAAAATGCCTGAGCTACTAGAGCAGACACCAACCAATACCCCTTTTTAGGAGCTATTTTTACCAAGCGCAGAGCAAAACATGTCCTTTTGGCTTAGAAGCCTTGTTGGAGTGGAAGGTGCAGGGGACACAGCATGACTTGAAATGCTGGAGAAGAATCTGTTCCTGCCGCCTTGGCTGCTGTGGAGCAGCTCAGACCCTGCTGGTGCACATTTAACATGGCCAATACATTAAATCGTCTCACTCTATGGCTCCATCTGTCTCTCCATCACATCCCACTGGCCAGCTTTCATCAGTCGGGTGTCTGGGAATACAGGGTGGCATCTCTGAGTACACAGTAGGTCTCAGGATGTAGACATGTTTTCCTTTTTTGAGTTTGCCCATCCTGCTCCCACTGCCGCCAACACAAGCGTGGAGCCATCACACTGCTTGCAGGAATATCGATGCCTCATGTATATAAGACAGATTGATTTTCTTTTCATCCCAGTGCACAGAAGAGAGACAAGCTAAAGAGACATTTTAATGGCATTGGGGGTAGCGGATGGATAGGTGGTTGCATGAAAGGTTTTCACGTGAGATGCTGGGGTTTGTCACAGCTCAACCTCCTTTTCGGTTTGAAACGTTTGCACTGTCAGTGGGCATTTACCATCACTGCTGTGATGAGTTTTCCTGGCATTGGGGAGCGTGGACTCACTGAGAAGGAAGAACTCAATGTAGCAGCAGCCCGGAGCTATAGGAGGTGAGAAAATCCTCTTGCACGTAAGAAAAGAGGCTAAGCTGCGATTTCACAGCTTGCTGAGACGCGGTCTTTGCAATGACCTACATTTGTACATGATATATGGGACCCAAACCTAAACAAGACATGATGGAGGAGATGGGGAAGGGCAGAAGGTATGTGTAGGTCGTAGGAAGGCTCTGTGAGGCTGCGGTGTTTGGAGCTGGACCCTCAGTGCTGGGATCAGTGCTGCATCAAGTGTGCTGGCGCTAAATCAAACCGAAGTGCTTGACCTGTTTCCCGTCAGCCGATAACAAGATGAAATCAGTGACAAATACACCTCTCCCTGGGCTGCCACAGAAAGATGAGAAGAAGAGAAGAGGAACATCGATGGTGATTTGTCCAGTGCACCCAAGTATTGCAATAAATAGCTCAGGAGAGACTTGAGACTATTTGTGCTCCCACAGCTCTTCAAGCCATGCTGTGTCCTTGATGCCAGGTTATCCAGGTCTTGGAGACATGCCCCGGGTGAACACTGTTGTCCTTTCAGATACTACCGTATCACTCAAAACCACCATGCACAGATAGATGACCTGGGTGGCTGTTGTTAGCCTTCAATAGCTAACATTACATAGGGTGTGTGGGCACCAGGAATGATGTTCTTTTTCTATGCCTTGTCCCCAAAGCTTAGCAGGATGCTCCTTTTTCTCTTTTCTTCACCCCATTCCTCCTCCTTCATCTTTTCTTTCATGCTCAGCTTGTGCAAGGAGTTACCAATAACAGTCTAGCACCATTTAAAATGTCCTCCCAACCACGCGGAATGTAGCAGGCTTGTGAGAGCTTTTCCTTTCTCCCTGTGCACAAAATCCAGCCAGTTTTACTCATATTTTCTCAAGACCGAAGGATTTCTTGGTGTTGAGGTGACATGATGGATGGAGTGAAGATGAGGTCTGAAGGGATCAGTGAAATTGGCACTTTTGTAAAAGATGGATGAAGCATCCAAAGAATTCCCTTATTCACAAAAAGCATTTGCCAGGTTGGGTTTTTTTTCCTCCCCAATGTGAAGGAAGAAGAAAAGTGGAATGAGCAACCTCCCTCCAGTGAGCCCAAGGCACGCAGTGTGTGTGTGCCTTTGCTTGTCCCTGCCAGCTCCATTCAACATATCAGAGCCAATAGGAATGATAAAATTCCTTTTGTTGTCCATTCTCCTCCTGTAAGGAGAAAATACAGATAGTCCTGGGTGAGTAGATACCTTTACACAGAGACCTGAGTCTGCTGTTGGCTTGGGCAGGGTACGTTTGCAGCCAGATGTGCAGGACACGGCTGGTCTCAGCCGCATCCGGTCATAACTTCCCTCCTTGGAAACCCAGGCCAAGCAGGGCATTCATGTGTGCATTCCAGATTCAGCCTGGAGCAAGGAAAAACTGGCAAAAGGGGCTTATTTAGAGCTGTGGATGCAGGTCATGCTGAAGATGAACAGCCTGCATTTCCCAGGTTAGAAACTGCAGAATAAAGTATCAGCCGTTGAGCCCTGCGACCTGACTGTCCCTGAGATGAAGGAAGTCAGCCTCAAAGGTCTGGAACAGGGAAGGACATGTCCTGTTTTAGGGAAAACTGAGGTGCATTAGACTTGGAAATACAGTTTGTGTTGGAAATACAGAGCCAATATTGAAGTTGTACTGAAAGGGCTGTGAGCCCCCT
>JAOEHY010038550.1:28470-72983 GCA_025447955.1 Psilopsiagon aurifrons
TTAGACTTGGAAATACAGTTTGTGTTGGAAATACAGAGCCAATATTGAAGTTGTACTGAAAGGGCTGTGAGCCCCCTGGAGTGGCTGTCGGTAGAGGAATGATGGATGCCTGGGGCGCGGGTGGGAGCTGTACATCTCATCGTATCAGCGACAGTCGAGGCTCACTACTCCGGAAGAAGTTAAATGGCTTGCCCTAGGTCAAGCAGGCCATTTTAGCAGAGCTCTGTGTTCCAGGCTTTCTAGGGAGCATGAATAAATGAGATCTGCTCCCCTCTTGATTCGCAGCTCCTATTCCACTTATTGCCTTCAGGCCCACGTTCTGCACTACTGCTGCTGCCCTGCTCAGGCTCTCAAACACTGGCTTGAAAGGATTTTAAAAGATCCTAAATGAAGCTCATTTGCTTATTCAGTGATTCTTTGGTGTGTTTTATATGGGGTTGTCTCTTAATTTGATCATCTCAGTGTTCACCTGTAATAGCACACTTGTCTGCATACCCCGCCCCTGCAAGGTCTTCTAGTAAGGGTTTTGGAAGTGAAAACAGCACAGACTCGGATTCAGGAGCTGGAGCTGCAGGAAAAGCCCATCCCTTTGAAGCAATAGGAGGCTCAGAGGAGGATGGTGGTGTTTTGCAGAGGTGTGCTCAGGTCACCAGTGCAGCACACTCACACGTTGCATGAGAGCCGGAGCTGCTGCGCCTGGTCCAAACGCATCCTCCTGGCTGTGTGTTTGATGTCGGAGAGATGAAGCACGCTGTATTTCAGGCTGTGTGTGGAGGTCAAGAGCCAGGACACAAAGTTACTTGGCAGGATTGGGTGATTAGCAGTGCTTTTGGAATCCGCAGCAGCATGTGTGCTGCTGCCTCCGTGCTGCCTGGGTAGTCTCATTGGTCCTCTTAGCACTTGCAATCGCCAAAGCCTTATCGAGTGATCAAGTGTTAGATACCCTGCTCAGCTGTCTTGATGTTAACTGAAGAACTATTAGTATAATAAACAGTTTTCCTTGTTGTTTCAAGCCTCAGCACAGAATGTTTTGTAGAATTTGACTGCAAATTTGGACCCTGCGGCTTTTGTCAAAACACTAAATGCTGAATTCTCCACTTCCCTTCCTTCTGACATTGCTAATGATAATAATTGTCCCCTCACAGCTGTTAATCCTCTTTGCAAAACGCTCTGCTGGTCTGAGTCTCCTCTGCCCTGCATATTCTGCAGTCATTTATATCAATTCAATATGACCATGGAAATGACCTGGTGGGACTTTAAAGTGCTGTAAATGACCACAGAAAGGATGGGCGCACACTGTTCAGGGACGGCTTAGCCAGTTATTGAAGTCTGGTTGGCTTGGAGTTGGCGTCTGTCCTTCAATGTGGGTATGGCACAGCTGTGTCTCACTGCAAAGGGGTATATCATGAGAGGAAAATCGCAGCAGAAGGCACTTGCCAGAGCAAGGACCTCTCCTGAATCCTGTCTCAAAGACTCAGACAAAGTAACTTCATTTATTTTGTAAGATGGGCAAAATCTAGGCCAGTTGCTGTGTTAGAAACACACCCAAGCAAACAGAACCTGCAGGTGACGAGCCTGACCCACTGTCTGAGATACTGAAAGTCTTTACATCTATCTTCTCTAGATGTGCAGGTGTTAAGCCTCAGCTCATTTCATGCTCCTCTCTAAAATCATATCTGAAGTGATGGGTCCCCTCAGACTAATACTAACGTAATGATTGCCGTGTCTCTGGGACAACCTTTGCAATGGGCACAGATAAATCAAGCACCAGTTATGGTGCAAATTCAACCTCACAAAAGAATGGCAAGCCCTTGAATGTAACAGCAGCGGTGAGGTTTTATTTAATGTTCTCCAGCAATCTATCTCCAAGAGCTTTAACAAGGTGGGCTACTGCTTCTCTCCTCCTTTAGAAAATGAAGAGCCGCAGCAGAGACACTAAATTACCTCCTTCAGCTCACTCATTTGAAGGGCTGCCTAGTGCCACCAGGAGAAAAGTCCCTATTAAATATACTTCTGATGAAATTTTCAATTGTATGTGCTTGGAGTTTTCCGTTGGGAACAACAGGATCTCTGCTGATGTTCTTGACTGAGAAGAACCCAAGCCACAACGAGATGATCCAACCTGCAAGTCTCAGGCATGTGGACCCCAAAGCCCCACAGTGAAGTGTTGTGATTAGCAGAGGTGCACCAGGGCATGTTACAGGCAAACTGTTATAGGCAAACTTTTTAGTCTTCCTAGTGCCCCTGTATGTGCCTTTCTGTGGTTTTCTCTTTCTGTGGGGTTTATCTTCATTCCTCAAGAAAGCAAATGCTGAGACACTGCAGTGGGAATGCTCCTCTCTCCCCTGGTAAATAGGATGGGTTAAAGCTCCAAAGAGATGGATCACACTGATTGTCCTGCTTACAGGTCCTCTCCCTTCTGCAACAAGTCTGTGTGCTTAAAAAAGAGCCTAATTGTGTCCAGACATGAAGTTTTGAACTGTTCAAACACTCAACTTTATGGTAACTATTGAGGTGTCCAAAAGGAAACAGCTTTTCCTTGTGGTCTGTAGGAGTTTGCTAAGTCCAGGTCCTTTGGTACAGCCTTTCCCTGTTTCTCTCTCCTGGTTTATTAGAGCCCTGAGACAAGCCCGCTGCAAGGCTTGATTCTTTCTTTTTGTGAAACTGCAGCCCACTTACCATTGTAAAACCTTACCATAAATAACTAAAACTACAGCTGTCAAAACAAATGGCTGAAGCCCATTCTGGCAATGCAATGAAATAGCATCCTACCAGGTTGGGGAGGGAAAGATTGTTTTCTTGTTGTGGCTGCACACTGACAGCCAGGAGCCTGTCAGTGCCCTGTGACCAGCAATGAGTTTCCCAGCCATTAGTTCAAATTAGAGTAGCTCTGATGACAAGTCCTATGGCAGCTCCAGCTTCTAATGGCTGAGGAAGGTGTGGACTGACCCTCCTCACAAGCAGAGCAGAATGGTTTAGTTTGTCCCAGTTTCTGGAAAGAGGAACAGGCACAAAGCACTTGTATAATGCTGAGTTCAGTTGGGTTTGCAGCCAGGAGGTCTGGGGCCAGCAGTGAGCATGTGGCTTTGGTTAGAGAAGCAGAAATCACAGCAAGAGCCAGCAAACTCCTGGGGTCTGAGGAGGTTACAGCCTCCATGTGTTTTGCAGAGTTGCCCCAGTGTACTTTCTTTGGGTTTCATTTCAGATCCACCTACTCCTGATCTCCTCCCCATAAAACAGAACTATGGAGACGGTTTTGATGCAAGGAAATACACATTGGGCTGGACAAATCCACCAGTGTGTGCAGGCAGGATCTGAAGGGTGTGCAGCAAGTAAAGGGGCTTTGAGACAAGGGGGCTGGAGGCAGTAGGAGATTCCAGTTGGGCCTCTGGCTCTCAAGGTCTCTGCTCCCAGCAGAGAGTGATAACAAGCTCTTAATACCTCCTGAACCTCTGCTTTCCTTCCCAGTCACTGAGCTTCCCTTGAAGAGATTTTCCTACCTCATTCCTAACAGTGAAGGTCCTGATTCAGGAGCTGCAGCCATGGAGGAGATGAAAGTAAATAACAGCTGAGAACATGATGGAAGCTCTGGGGAAAAGCTGAGCTTTGCAGGGATGGGGAATAGAAGTGCTGTGAGCTGGAACAACGTTTTTTCACAGATCATGTGATACGTTGGGGTTTTTGAAGTCACAGCTCTTGAACTCGAGATTATTTGAGATGCTCAGCATTCATTAATACAACAAAAGCTGCAAGTTTCGAACCCTCATGGTTACAGGGGAAAAAGCCTGAAAAAGGATCTAAGAACCAGAGAAACATAACAGAATTAAAAATAGATGGCACACAGAAACATTCCCACAGGTATGATACCAAAATACTGCTGCAATTTGGGAGGAAGGCTGAACTCTGGAGCTCCCAGCCCCAGCGCCTGTACTTCCTTCCCAGGAGAGAGAAGCATGCTGAAATCGCAGGACTCCTTCATAGGGATTTACTCCGTCCTCCCACTCCTACCCTGGGGTTGCAGTGACCCAGACAGGGTCTGTCTCTGCCACACGCCTCTGTCTGGTGCCTGCTACCTGCAAAGGGTGCTTTGGTTGATATGATAAAGGGAGTAGAGCAGAGGTCCAGGAGCCAGGAAAGCTGAGGGTTTCTCTCTGACCCTGCCTGATCTGCCATGGGTCACTTAGGCCAACCTACTCCAACCTGTACCATCCGAAACACCATGTGAGCAGTTGGTTTGTAGAAACACAGGGCACCCACCTCTGCAGAACACCAAGCTCTGTTTTTAAGTGCTTGGCTTTAGCTATGGAGATGAAAGTAAAACCCTTCGTGCCTCTGTTTTCCTTATCTGTGCAGTGAGGATTATAGCATTGGCTCATTGTCATAAATTGCACTGAGCCTTTCGTCTGAGGCGGGAGCGGATGTTTCTCAAAGGACCTCAGGCATTTGGAAGTGTAAGTCCCGCTGAAAATCGGTTTGCAATTAGTCAGATGACTTCTGAAATTATTTTCTCCCTCTATCTCCCTGCTGGAGCACGAGGTCTCATTTCTTGCATGTCACTACTGCTTTCACTCCAGAGCAGGAGCATTTGCTTGCTAAGCTGCTGAGCAAACCCTTCTCCATTCCTGGAGACCTGGGGCTGGACCTTAGTTTCCTAGTTCCTTGCGCTGTCATGAATTGAGCTCTGGGCACTCCTGGCTTGTAGATGCTGCTCCTACCCAGGAGCGCCTCAAATCACAGACTGATCCCAAATCTTGGATTTCTCTCCATTCATGGGTCTGGCTGAGCCCTTTGGGTGGCTTTAAATGCCACCTCCCCTGTGACTTGTTAAAGTGCTTCATCAGTGCCCATCTTCCTCTGCAGGGATGACCTTTAACTCATCTCTGCCGTTGCTACCTGACTTGGAATCACCTCAGAAGAAAGGTTGCCATGGAGATTTCATATTCTGCTCAGCCAAAAGAACACAGTTTCTGTATCTTATTAAATGCTCCCTCTTGAGGACCCTATGTGTGGAGAGCCAAGGCCAGGGGTTGCCTGTGCTCACTGCAGCATGGAGTTTGTTCACCAGGAGTTTCCCCATCCGTCAGCATGGCTGTTCTTTACACCTTTGCCAAGCCCAAGGATGTGTTTTCCCCACATGAGGGTAGGAGCTGGGGCTTGAAAGCCATTAGCAGCACTATAAAAACACTCCTCTGCAAAATGTCAATCTGGCTTTTCAAGGGGATTTTTCAGCACTCTAAACTGAGCTGTCAAATGTCAGGAGCGGATGTGTAATGAGGATCAGGTGGGAGCCCTAATTGGATCAGTATTCAATGGGCTGCTTTTTTCCTGGTTGTTGTTTTATCCTTGGGATTCTGTTTTCACAGGGATACTCATTAAATTTTAGAAGCTAATCTCTGCTGTTTCAACTGGCAGCTCAGGGAACCTTGGTCTTTGGGGCCACTTGAAGCCACCACTGCTTGAATTCACCTGGAAGGCAGACAGAAAACTACAGAACCATAGAATGGTTTGGGTCAGAAAGGACCTTAAATCTCATCCAGTTCCAACACCCTGCCACATGCAGGGACACCTTCCACTAGACCAGTTTGCTCCAAGTTTTTGAGCACTGCTAGGGATAATCTAATCCATGATGCTTCTGCAGGAGCCATGAGGACCATTTTGGGGCGTAGGCACTTCCTTTCTTGCAAAAAACCAAGTGGCACGCATAGTGAAAACTGAGGACTAAAAGCACCAAGGTTATGGGAGTGATGGAGAAAGAGCTAGGGAGTGCTGGGGTGGTTGGCCCAGGGTTCTCTTTCCTCCTGGGAAATGCGAATACTCACAGGCATGAGGAAGGGCTCCAGCTCTCAGGGATGTCCACTGCATTTATCTCCAGCTGAAGTGGACAGCCACGGGGAGCAAACACCTAACTGCTTCCAAGACCATGAACTCATATAACCCCTTTAAAACAGCCAGTGATGATGCCCTTATGCCCTGCAGCTGCCTCTCCTGGCCTCATTACCTCCTTTCCACCATGTGCCAGCATTTCCTGTCATTCCCTGTCATAGGCAACAGGTGCTGCAGAAGATGATTTCAGTGCTTCTGCCACCAAGCACAAAATGCGTTGTGCTCTATCATCTTGGTAATTACAGCCGAAACCCCTCTGAGCCATCCAAACATCATCCCTGCCCAAATCCCAATGTCCTCCGCATCCCACCTCCTGGCACGTGGTCCTGCTCTCCACTTGCTGGCATTGCACCGCAGCCAGATGTATCCGATGGCGAAACAGCCGGCCTGCAGATCCCTGTGGCAGCATGGAAGCCGCTCCCTGCACTTTATTGTCTCATGCGGCACGTACTTCCTAACAGGAAAACCTTTCCCAGAGGGTTTATTTCTCCATGTGAACTCAGTGTCCTGAAAGCTTTTACAAAAGCATTTGTTCTTTGACTTTCTTTCTCTCCCCACCGCAACAACTTCAAGCAGATGATTTTTAAATCATCCTGGTTTCCTATAGTTGTGCTTTTATTGCGTTTTTAATTAAAACCTTGGGAAGACCATAAAAGACACATCACAGATGCAACTGTTTCCATACCCCGTTTCACATTAAACACTCATAAATAACCACACACCCCTACAGAACCTCCTTTCTGCTCTCTTTGCCCTGCAGCACATGCAGGGTCCAGGGGGTCCACATTTTTAGCTGATCCTTTGGCTAGGAGCTGGCTCCTCTTCCAACACACATGTAACACCTTCTCTCCATCCCTAATTGCACTTCATTTAACACATGCAATTACCAAAATGACTTCTTCCAAAAATAAACCACAGGATGTTCAGAGCTGCCTGGCTTCTCAGATGGGTTTCAGCCAGGAAATCTGTGCCCTCCTGGTCTCCCCTGGAAAGCCCAGGAGCAGGTTGGTGTGCTTGTAAACCTGCCCCTTCCATAAAATCCCAAGAAAAGATGCCAGGAAGCCCATACTCGAGGCAGGTGAGACACCCAGGTTACAAATCACAGCGCCTGCCCAGTCATTTCTAGGCATTTGTTACGGTGTCTTAAGTCAGCAGCCTCGACAGCTCCCCTGGTCTCCAGCCAGGAATAAGAGTGCTGAAGGAAATCAGGCCACAGTGATTTCCCCAAACCACAGAGCTAACATACATGGTGATTAATTCTTATAGCGGAAAGAGGGTTTTTTTCCTGCTATGAACTCTCCCAGGGGCTGACACAATAGCCCGTCTCCTTGGCGCTCATCCCGTGCCTTTAATCATGTGTCCCACACAGTTCAGTAGGAAGCTTCAACAGAAACCTTCCCAGCGCGGTGCCTGAAATCGAGCTGCTGAGGTCCATCCTTCGAATTGGAGATGTGACCTTCTGATGTGGTGGATGAAATCACGGTCCGGATGGGATTGGTGGAGGCTGCCTCTTGAGTGCAGCGAGGCCAGGATGTGTCTCACCATAAGCTGGCTTCTCAATGCAAGGAACAGCATTGCATGCTAAGAAAGACCTGGACTCTTTTGGGCTCATGGTTTGTTTTAAAGATAAGAAAACATCCAAATACAGGGCTTGTGGTTAATATAGAGCTTGTAGGAAAGAAGTTCATTTTTCCTAGAGTTGTCTTAGTTATGGAAGATCTTTGAGAGTCCTTTCTACAGATTCCTTGAGTTTGACATTGAAGGTTTCCTGAATTATGCATGCAAACCTCCTTAAATCAGATCACAGATGGACCACAAATGCCATGTTATTGAAGTTGAAGGACACAGCTTACTTTCTGGGGAATAACGCACTGCAGTAAGATGATACAGAATAACTAGGATGATTTTTGTTTTGTCTTCTTTTAACCATGTTTCCTTCAAAGCTTCCATCCAGAACATAACATTCACCCACCCCCGTAACTAATTCATTATTTTACAGCAAGTAAAATCAAACAGGAGACAAATGACTGTTGTTTAGTGCCATTAGTTTCAATGGCTTTACACAATATTTGAGTCATTGGCTTGCCTCTTGCTTTGGAGGCATCCCAAATCTGGATGAATCTACACACGCATTATAAACCATCCATGGGGCCAGGCCAGGCCTGCCTAACAGATGGAGGTCCATATGCTTTGGCTCTGCACCCATATGGAGCACTAATATGCAGTCCAGGAATAGAGCGTGCCTCTTCTCCTCTTTTCTAACAATCTCAAATCCAAAGTCATTTTCAGACAGGAGCAGAGTTAGGCAAGTTCATATGGAACCTGTGCAGCAAAATGCCACAAGACTGATGGTCCAAGCACAATATTTCCTTTGCTCTGCGGTTCCTCTGAAGCCTAAATTGCGCTATTCTCTAGAAAGCAGTGTCAGGCTTTCCAGAGTGCTAGTTAAAAACCCCATTACATCCCTACAATGTGCTTTAACCTTTGCTGCCTGGATTGTGCAAGAGCATGGAATGCTTCATCCACCCTTGCTGGAGATGATCCCTGAAGCAACCAAACCAGCAAATAGCTGTGGATGTTGCACAACGCCTGGGAGGTTTTGTTTGCTGGAGGCACAGGATTAGTATCAGATGGCCTGCCACCATGTCAGCATAGAGAGACTTAACTTTTATTGCTGGCAGGTTTGTTCTGCACTTTGAGGGAGGACAACACCCCAGCTGCTTTTTGGCATAGTCCTGATGCCTAATCCTTGCTCAAACTCTGTGCTTTTCTCATCAAAACAATGCAACAGATACAGCTCACCTCTGTTTTGACCATGTGAGCAGTAAATTCAGTGCTTGCACTGTGCAATCTTAATGAAGGTTGGTATCTCCTTTAGGGTGGCATCTCCTCAGCCATCCCTGCCATATGCCCTCCTCTTGTCCTGTGTCTTTTTTAAGTTGTTGGAGATAGCTGCTGCTTGCTAAGTGCTGAGGATTCTTATGCTAACCAAGAAGGAGGTATTTCCATCCAGGCTGTTACTTCATGTTTATTCTCAGCTCATGCACAAGGTCATGAGAGCATCACAGTGGGAAGGGTTGGTGGGTGCTGATTGCACTTGTTGTAGAAGTGCTTGTAGATTTGCATCTGCCTTCAGCTGGATTGTAAATGTAATGGGCATGTGACAGCTTTGCTCTTTCATCGGGCGAGGTTTGATGGAGCTGAACAGGAGTTATTTGCAGCTGGAAAAGGAACTTATTGCTGAATACCTTGAGGCTGCTAATACTAGGAGAGAAGTCCATCCACTTGGGAGTGTGATTTCTTTTGGTAATCATTCAGGCCTTTCTCCAAGGTCTTTCTCTGTCCTTTCTTTACATACATGGGTGATGTGCAACTGTCTGGGGGCAGAAACAAGACATAGTCAATTCCATCTCCAAACTGGAGCTTAAGCTGGGAATGCTGCAATATCCACAGTGATGAGATGACCCAAAGTAGAGTTTGGATACAAGACATCTTATGATGGTTCTGGCGTTGCAGAGGAGACTTGCCAGCTTGTGGGTACTCAGTTATTTTCATAGGGAAAAGATAAGTTCAAATGGAGGTGAAGGAAAGCTACAAAGCATTTGATGTAGTCAAAAGGGGGACCCCAAAGTGAAATTCTGCTGTCCAAAGGCACCGCAGTAACATTTAGAGATGAAAATAGGTGTTAATAAACCATTCATAAATGTAGGCAGCCTAAAAAGGAAAGCAACTAAAACACTGAGACAGCTGAAAAATGTGTGGTTTAACAAAGCATTCCCCTGGAGACCATGGTTATGCATCTAGTTTTGCCTCCTGACATTGAGGGGCACTCTGGAGCAAACCACTTCCCTGCCATCACCCGTGGGTCTCTCAAAGCTTTAAGCTTTAATTTCCGTAGTTTCAAGCCTCTCTAGCATGAAATAGGATCCTTTAAATCTTTAAAAGGACTGGTGGTCAAAAAACAACATCTACATCTCAAGATCTGTGGATGGCTTAACCTTTCTTAGACTGTTTTGCACAAAATTAAAACCAAATTCCATTGGGATCAACTGAAACCATTTATGTCCTTTAAGTGAGGCTGTGAAGTCCACAGTCTTCAGTGTTATTCCCAAACAGTATCCAAACTGCAATGTAAAAATGCAAACAATTTTCATTACACCTTCAAAACAAAACATTGTGTCTTCCTGGTTTGCAAGACTGGTGTCTTAAGGAATAAAAAAAGAAAATGATTCAGTAGTCTCTTGGCATTAAAATAAAACCCCCTCAGGCAGCTTGAAATAAATGAAAAAAAGAAGTAATTTGATTCACAACGACTATTTGCACTTTGTTCACTTATTATCTGGGCTGTGACTGAAGCAGAGGATTGGTTATTGACCATGCACCAAGCCTTGGCTGATGAAGCATTGAGGGGAAGGTGATTGTCCCTCCTCCATCCCATCCTCCATCCCGTCATCCATCATTCAGTAGCTGGGAGGGAAGTGGTTGCTCTGCCAGCCCTGCCTGGGAGAGGGGATGGTGATGCAGGAGGCAGCTGGGGTCCTGCACCACAGCTCAGAGGAGCTGCTGCAACTCACTCAAGTCAGCTTTAAATGAGGCAGAACAAGCATTAGTTATAAGTGATCTTGGCCGCACGGAGCCTGCGGACTCTGCAGCTTGACCAGAGGAGCGTTACTCTGTGCCAGGGCAAGACAAAGGCAAGATCTCACCCAGGACAGCAACAGCCACATCACTGTGGATATATAGATACTGTCATAGTAAGAACAAAACTGCTGTGCTGTTGCATTCCTCCTCTGCATGGCTCCACAGCACGCGCACGGAGCAACGAGCGCGGAATGAGCTGAATTAAACTTCTTGTCTGAACGATCCTTGCTCAGCCTGGGCAAGTCTGTAATGACAGGCTCATTCACCAGGGACCAAAATCACTGGAGCAATCCAGGGGAGAGGAAAACAGGAGCAAGCAACCCGACAGCATTTGTGAGAGCAGTGGTTTCACGGCAGGGCTGGCTGTTAGCCTGGGGACACAAAGGAGCATGTGGCAGACCTGAAGGCTGGGATGTAAGCAGGCAGACCATGGTTAAAAAGAAAAGCAGACTGGGCAGCTGTGCTTTTGGCCATGGGGTGGCTGTGCCAGAAGACAAGAATCCTATCTGCAAGCTGTTGTAAAAAGAAACACAGCAGAGGCACATGGTGAGGAAAAGGATGGATTTAGCCAGAATCATCCATTAGATTATTACCCCCCAAAACCACACTGGGAAACACAGCCCCAAAGACTGGGCTTAGCCAGGTAGAGACTCAAGTTTACCTCTGTTTTACAAGTTTAGGTCACTTGTCACCATCTGAAAGCCTTTTGGCACAAATATGCCTAACACATGGGATGGAGATCCCCACCTCAGAACCACCAGCATCACCAGTTTGGGCTGTCCTCTCTGCTGGGAGGAACAGCGGGATGGAGGAGCTAAGACCAAAGGGAGCTACTGCTGTCATTTAGGGCGATTAAGTACATCCATGGCGCAACACAGGCACCCCTGCTCGAATAGCATCAATACTCCTTTTGTTTCACTCTTGATGACAGGAGAGCCTTAACTGGGCATGAAGAAACTCATCAAGCAGCAGCCCATTGTGGCATCAGGTCCCCACAGCACCTGGCAGCTGCTGTGCTGCTGCCCTGTGGCTGATCAGCAGCTGGTGCCTGCCCCAAAATAGCCCAAATATCATCCAGCTACCACCAGCACTGCTGCTCCCCGTGCAGAGCAGAAGGTGGACCTGAAACTGCTGCTGCTGCTCCGTGGGCTTTACAGCTTGCTGAGTTGCAGGGGTTTGGGATTGGTGAAGCCAGATCCCAGCTATTTTCTGGAAAACAGATGATAAAGTGCATTTCCTACCTGAGGAACTGCGCAGAGAACCAGACCAGAGGACTTAACACAGCTCACTAAAGCAAGGAGAAATTTCTAGGTGGTTTTGTGCATATAAACTCAGCAGGGACCAACTTGAACGGCAGCAAAGTGAGATGGGAGCTCAGCCATTGATTTCAATAGCTGCAGCATCTTGGCTCTCTGTCTAATGTGTTTTTAAAGCAGGGGCGAGCAGGACCCACTCTGGAAATAGAAACACCACCAGCAATTCCATCTCCCTGAATAATTTGCCTCTAAGTTGCTTGTGCTTTGATCCAGCAGCTGCTTCAAGGGCACTAGAAAATTCCTTCTCCCATCCCTTTTTCACCCCACTTGTGCTGCTGGTGGATTCAGCTCAGTACTCTTTGTAGGCACAGCAAAGACATCCTGGTGGCTTTGGATGACCCTTGGGAGAGCACTGACATCCACCCCAGAAGGGCAAATAAGCCTAGCCTTCCCCAATCCTTCACTGGCAAAGGAGGTTTGAGGGTCTCCCACTTAATCTCATGGCATTTTATGGTCTTGCTTCCCTTCTCACCCTTATAGTCCATATAAATAAATACAAAATAAACATAAATCCCTGCACATTTATTTCATTTCTTGTATTTTTATTTAAAAAGAAGGTTTGCTAACAGCAATCAGTACCATGCCCAGGCCCCTTGATACAACAGTTGGCTTTAGCAGTCCCTCCTCTGTGCTAGGGACAAACCAGGGAGTTACCCAGCTTTAACAACCACTCCTGAATCACGGGAAGCTCCTTGGGATTGCAGAACTACTTCCACCTTTCAGTTTTACTCTGTTTCCTCCTGTCTCAAGACACCCCAACAGGTTACGCTGAGGTTCACAGCCAGGTTGAGCTTTATCGTGTAATGAAACTCAAGCAAAAATGATAATTAAAAAAGTGCCAGGTTTTAGGAAAATATATAAAAGAAATCATTTTCTGCAGTTGGAGGGAAACATCCCCTCGGTGGCAGATTAGCCCACATTTATCCACTATAATGCTGCTTATACCTTAATCTTAGGCATCTTCATCTGACACTAATTAGCAGGCTGGAGGCTCCTACGGGTACAGTAGCTTCTACATCCCAAAACATGAAAGTGAGCTCTTCCTTTTACCACTTGAAACGCTCTGTTTTTAAAGAGATAATGTCAAGTATTTCAGCCCCAAACTGTACGCTTTTTAACCTACAAAACACGGCAGTAGGAGGCATAAAGGTGATGACACCCAGCGAGGAAAGCACTGCAGCGCGCATCTGAAGCTTGCCTATGTGGTGTTATTTTTTCTCGCACAAATTAAACCCAAACTACACTCACTGAGCCCCAGACTCACCTGCATCCTGGCACTGAGTGCTAATTAGGAGACAAACAGAGCAGGCTACAGAAGCAGAAAATTAAACAGGCTAATCAGATCAATCTGGTTACTTCCCTCAAAACCCCCAAAACTTAGAGAAAAGCAAATGTGGTTATAAAAGCTCCTTTATACACTGGGCTCTGTCTGAAATGGGGAAAGATTATTTCTTTGACATTCATTGCCAGGCAAGCATCCCACCAAGGTCCATCTGACATCCTATTTAACTGTTCAGAGTAAGAGCTAATCAAAGCTTGACAGAAAGGACAGAGCAGGACTTCGGGAGGGCAGCGCAGTGTGCTAGCTCTTGGTGGGGAAAGAGAATAAAGTATTTAGAGTCAACAAAGTCTCTTGAAGTCCTGTGCTTGGCTGGGTCTTAGGCCTATCACCAGTACTTCAGTGGCTGCTTCTGGAGGGGAAGAGAAGGCAGGCTGCTTAGCAGGTAGCATTTGGGAATTGAGAGCTAGATGTGCTTATGGTTTTCACGAGCCTTGACAGATGTTGAGTGTCTTCGACTGCGGCACAGTAAGACACTTAATACTAATGGTGCCAGTTTGCAGCAGCGAACCTCCTCTCCGCCACGCTCCAGCATCTTGGCTCCTTTCTAAATTACTCCTCAGAAAAGGAAGAGAAAAATACACGCTCAGCATCCTCCTCACCATCCGCCTGGCTCAACGCCGATGTGCCTGTTCTCCAGAGGCCCTCACATCTCCTCTCTGAGCAAATATCAGTAGGATCAGCTTAGCACTGCTCCCCACCAACTCCTGGAGATCAAGCTGCAGCCCTGGAGGCTTCACCCTCACCTCTCCGGAGGCTGTGCTCAGCCTGGTGGTCCATGTTTTGGATGGAACTGTGCACCACTGCCGGGCGCTGATCCCTGCTGGGCAGGAGACAGGTCCTGCTTGGTTCCATGGGCAGTCCCTTGGCTGTGAGAGCCACCAACAAACCTTCCCTGCCCACCCCACTCCCTGCCCCTTCCCCTCCCCACCACGAGCACGGGGCCAAGAACGTGCCTTGCTGCAGAGCGCCGGCGTCCTTGGCCAAACAAACTAACTACCAACCTCGGACCAGTCACAACAAACGGCTTAACGTTTACCCATCACCTAACATACCCTCAAAAACCAAGGCCACCTTCACACCTTTCGGACGTAGGGCGAGCCCAGCAAGCCCATGGCAAGGGGTCTCGCCCAGGCCAGTTCACGCCAGATGCTCCAGCATCTCTCCTGCTCCTTCCTTGGTGAACACCAAACAGTTATAATACTCAGGTCAATATATATAGGTACCACGTATATATATTTGTGTCGCTGTTCTGCGCATTAACAAAGACAACCAACCCCACCAGGCACCACTTGTCCTTTCTGCCCCCTTCCCTTCTTCCCGTGGCTGTGCAGGAACGTGGCCAGGGACCACCCTACGTGGCCCCATCACACTCCCCCACAGTCAGCTTCAAGGCTCCCTGCTGGTGCAGTGTCTTTAAGGCTTTGAACTCCAAGGGCATGGTGTGCGGGCTGGCCTGCGAGGTGTAGCCGTACTTCAGGCTGTCATAGTAGTGGTACTTGACAGGGTTCTGGTTCTGGTCCAGGGGAAAGGGCCAGAAGCCATACAGATAGATCTGGTTGCAGAAGCGAGTGGCTAAGGTGTACATGAGGAGGCCGGTGGTGGGTCGCTTGATGTGCACCTTGTTCGTTAGCCAGTACCTGCAAAGGGAGAGTAAAGTGTGTTATTCCCCCTGCACTTGCATTTTATCCCTCCAACCTCTGACTGAGATATATTGGTGATTCAAAGTGAGAGGTTGCTGACTAGCAGAAGAGTTCTCCATGCCAAGAAAAAGCCTCTCTAGGGATTGCTTCATGAATAAGCATCCTCCTGCTCTCTGTCTTGCAGTTACATCACACATGTTGCTATGGCATTGAAGCATCTCATGCCTCGGCAATCCTTTATGAAAAACAAATTGCTCGCAACAGCGGCCTTCACTACTTCAGCCTACAATTATCTTCCAATCAACCCAGGAGATCAATGTCACAGACCAAACCATCCACATGTCAAGTAGACTCCACCAACCCCTGGAAGCACACACACTCATTCACATGTGCTGATGATTTTCATCGATGAATGAAGATTTTTACTCTGACAGTAAACACAATAGGGCTGTAAAATCATTTGTCTCGGAATAAAGGGTCACCAGGCTGAAAGAGCTAAAACACACTGCTGTGCTCCCATTAACCCAGTGATTGTTCCTGTGATCCTGGACCAAAACACATCACCACACGCTGCACCATCGGTTCATGAGACACATAGTATGGAATACTGCAGTATATAATATGCAATACAGAGGTCAGCTGTGCTCTCTGCTGAGAAGTGGGTTAGCTTTTATGAGGAGAAGGACGTAGTGATGCACGAGCATCAGCAGCTGTATTTTGGGCTGCTGATAAAAGTTACTGCAGCATCAGCATCCTGTAAGAAGATGTTCCATCGCCCAGTGTTTATCGCACTGGCAACTTACGTGGTTTGCTCAGCAGAAAAACACAGTCAGAGGAGCAAAATCCGACAGAAAAAGGTAAATGTCCCCTTCAGGGCCCATGACTTCTTCAGCATGTCCAATGCTGGTGCTGCCCTACAGCAGGCAGGGCTAATGCAGCCAGTGCATCCCACTGCTGCCCATGCAAACCCATGGATTACCTTTAATAGGTATTTCAAAGGGCCTGCGTGAAGATTCAGCCTACAATTATCTTCTAATCAACCCAGGAGTTCAATATCACAGACCAAACCACAGCAGCACTTTGGATAAAAGGTGAGGAAGTGCAGGGGAGCACGTGGCATTTCTGTGTTTTTTCCAGAGGTTTGGGATGCTGAACAGGGATGCAGAGCCATGGAAAGTGTTGCTCCTCATTCGCACTCTCTGCTGGGCTACTGAGGTTCTGGTACTCAGACAGCAGGAACCCTTGGGAGAGCTGAGCTTTAATCCTGCAAATTAGCTTTTCATGAAAGCCATTAAAATTTAGCAACCAAGGCACAAAATGTACCTGCTTGCTCTCAGCCAGATAAGAGAAAAATTGACTTTTCTGGGAAATCAAATTCTGGAAGCAGAGTGACCGCTTGGGCATGTGCAGGAAGGTCATGGCAGGGTTTACCATGGTCCCAAACCCCAAGGGTGTCAAAGTGCCTGCAGCTTTAGCAAAGGGTGAGTATGATGGTTTTGGGAAGGAGGTCTCCTTACCTCACTTATCTTGGTATCCAGCATGAAAAAGGAGCAAGAAACAGGGAAAACCAGTATCTCATTGGCACAGCATCAGCATTTTCTGGGCTTGCCCAGCCGTATGTGCTGTGCTATAGGGACACAGCAAAGCTCACTGTGGTGTCAAGGCAACCTTCTCCCACAGGTAGCCGTAAAACAGCCTCCTTGATGAGTTTATGGGTAAGCACATTAGACCCCTGGTGTGTGAAGAGAAATAGGAGATTATCACAACCATTTAACACTGTGAATTAGGGTATCCTCATGCAGCAGGGAAACTACCTGGGAAGACTGTCAAGTCACATTAACTGGCTGGCTTTGGGGGAAGACAACTGTCTGGGCTTGTGTCTTCAGCTGCTTCAGCCATAAATTCTCCTTTTATCAATTTACCAGCTGGAGCACAGGCAGATACTCGTGACCTTAATCCTGCCCAAAGTATTAACTTCTGGGTTTTGCCAAGAGGCTGTAAAAACTCTATGAACACAGAATGACCTTAACAGCGCAATGAAGTGACCCCTGCAAATGGGTATACGACATTCATGTGACCACCGATTTTTCAAGTGTATTAATGATGAAAAAACGACCTGGATCAAACACAGAAGTGCCCTACAGAAACACACTGCCCTCTGCCACCCAGCACGCACAAACAGCCTTACCAAGACCAACAAAGCATGTGTAACTGGTACCCAAAAGCAGCCCTACCAGCACCAACCCACTGTATCCACCTCAGCACACGCAGCTAGTGAGCATTCACTCAGTAATTCAGGGCTGGGAACAATTAAAATTCAGTTTCTTATAAAAAAGTAAAAAACATGGCTCTTTTATCTGTATTTCCCTCTGTTGCAGGCATGGTATTGTGAAAATGAGAAGGATGATAAACCTTGCTCCTACAGCATCATAAATTCTCACTGCTGGCTGCAGCTTTGGGAGGGGGTGATGGACTCCAGGCTGTCCCAGCCCACACACACAGATGACATACATAATAGATACTGCCCAAACCATAACACAGGTCATGCCACAGCACTTGCAATTTGTTTCCTGCACAGTGAAGGTGGGAAATCCTCCGGTGAGGTCTGGGGAATACTGTTTTAAATGACTGGATCGTGATAGGAGTGTGGGAGCTCTGCAGCAAGATCTCCTTCTTTCCTCTCCCACCACTGGCCAACTGAGACAGTGGCCACATTCCTGGTGCAGGAAAGAACAGCTGGGGATGGAAATAAAACCTAATTAATTCTGTAAATCCAAATGAGGTTGTCTGGGCACACATGGGATGCTGTGTCAACAGCACACCTTTAATATGTGAGGTCCGGGATTTTAATTAGGAGGAAAGATAATCTTGAAGCAGACAGTAATTATTTTTCAAATTGGCTACACCAATCACTATAACTATTAACTGCATCACTTTATGGAAACAGACAGCAATTAAAAGAGAAGAGCAAAGAGCAGTCCTGAAACCCAATCCCTCCTTTCTCAGAGCCATTCTCACAGTGTGGACCTCCTTCAAAAGCTGGTGCTGTGTTGTTGCTGCAAATAAACCCTCAGGGGTGGAAGCAGCTACAGAGATGGGCTGGTGGCTGAGTGGGATGCAGCTATGAACAGGAACCGTGATGCTGTCAGGCAAAAATTGTCCAAGACAGCTCTTGGTTTGGATCATGATAGTGACAGATAGAAAATGTCATCAGATGTTCAAGGCTATCTTTCGTGAGAAGGCAGCCTACACATAAGTTTTAGTACCTATCTGAACTAATACACGATGGTAGCCAAAGACAGAGGCTTCAGGATGGGAAGCTCAGTCTTGTCTTGAACAGTACATGGCTCTGGCTGCTCTTCAACACCATCAATTTTCCAACAGGTTTCCAAGAAGCTTAAGTCATCTCCTAAGCAGAACTGCATTGCATTGCTACTGCCTGCCTGACCACCAGTGTATGCCTCCTGCGAAGCGCCCACTGTATTTGAACCTTAAAGGCCAGTGGGGACCCCCTAAGAGACAACTCCGGGAGACAAATCACTCTGAAACTGCCCCTAGGAAGCTGCAGCTCACACTGAAGCCAGGGAAGGTGGCAACTTCCACATGGCACATCGGGAGCATGCACCCCACCTCACTGACAGCAGAAGTGAATGTAGTGACAGGACAAGGGGGAATGTCTTTAAGATGACAGAGGGGAGATTTAGATAAGATACTAGGAAAATTCTTCATTAGGAGGGTGCTGAGGCCCTCGCACAGGGTGCCCAGAGGAGGTGTGGCTGCCCCATCCCTGGAAGTGTTCAAGGCCAGGTTGGACGGGGCTTGGAGCAACCTGCTCGAGTGGAAGGTGTCCCTGCGCATGGCAGGGGGCTGGGACTGGATGAGCTTTAAGGCTCTTTCCAATCCACACCATTCTGTGAATTCAGGAAGCAGACTGTGGCCTTGATACGGGCTGAAACACTGGGTAAAAAACTTGTCCCCAAAGCAGCGTTTGAGGACCACTAGTGAGGGCAGGGTCTGAGAAAACCCTGAAGTAACTTGTACCCTCCAGGTAAGGGTTAAAACCTGCAGGATAAAGTAAACAGAAAATCCATTGTCCTGATGAATAAAAACCTCAGGTCAATGAAGAAATCAAGTTTCAGCACTATCAGCTGCATCATCTGATGATACAAATCAGAATAGCTGAAATAATGCAACTTCAGACCCTTTTAAAACAACTTATTCATAAAAGCATGATACGAACACAAGCAGTTGTGGAGGTGCTAGTCCTTGACTGTCAGAAGCGTATTATTAGTCTGCTACACACATCCTGCTCCCATTAGTACTCATGAAAAGCCAGCTACAGATAATCAGAGCAAGTGCCCCTGCAGTGCCTCGTGCTCAGATTGGTGCAGGAGAGGACAGGACCCACCAGTGCTGGAAGGGCACAGAACATATCCCGTTCGCTGGGTGGATGGAGATCAAGTGCTGGAGCTCAGTGAGCAACTGTTATTCCCCATCCAGCTTCTTCCAGCCTTTTCCTGTCCACATATCCAGTCTTCCCTCTGTCACCTCCACCAAAATAGCCAGGAGACATACACAGTGATGAGATCTGCGCTAGACAGGTAGGGTTGCACATGTCCACATCCCGATTCATGCTAATGTTGACTCCAAAAGCTGGATCTGGACTCAAGAGTTGAGCTTTATTCCCAGGCTGGGTAAAGCCCAAACACCAAATCAGACCTATATAGACATACAAACTTGGCTTGGGTCTGGTTTCCCACCTGAGCACAGGACCATTGTCCTTAAACATCTGTGGGACCAGAGAGGAAGGGCTTTACAGGCACAGGTCCCCAGGGTAGATATTTCAGAGGAGCCCCTGCAAGCCTAAAGTACCATAAGGGAAGAAGTATGAAGCAGCTGGTTTAGAAAACCCACAAGTGGGTGACGCTGGCTAATCAACAGCAGAACTGATCTTGAGACAGAGAGTGAGAAAAGATGAGCTGGAAGGGCTGTGGAAAGGAAATGCAGCAGCTTAGGTTGGCTGCGTTAGAGAAAAGGGGAGCCTGTGGATGAACACAAAAGAGCAGGGCGATGCAACCAAAGCAACAGGTTAGGAGAACAATCTGCACATGTGTGTCCTGTATGGCTATAAGCAAGGCAAAGCTGTTAGAAAGGATACAGGTTCATCAGGACACAGGATAAAGAGGACTTCCACCAAGACTGATGGATGGGAAAGGCAGCAGCCGAGCAGCACTGCTCTGAAAAATCAGCAAAGACTTAGACACAGTTTGGGTGCGAGCACCCAGGGAGACATCTGAAGCAAAGATGAATCCACCTGACGCCCCACCAGCTTGCACCACTTTTGAGGACACACGGCAGAACAGCACTACACAAGCTACAGACCCTGAGCAAGGTGCTCACCGCCATGAAGATCATATGCAAACTGTCACAGCTATTTGGATGTTAAACCTAATGGAGACCTAGCCAAGGAGCTGCAAGAATATTGATTATTTATTTATTTTCTTCTTTCAAGCTCCTAACAAACTCTTATGGGATTAGAACTGGAGGCTGCCAAGAGACCCTCGTGATGGACACAGTGAGAAATGCTAGACTGGATTCGACAAGACAAACTGAAACATGTCCTTGAATTCTCTGCGAGGAGTGATAGTCAGACCTCCAGACAATTATTTTCCCTCGCTTCCTGCATTTCATGTTATTTCTCCAACAAAAGCTGCTTCGCAATAGGGATTACAAGGCTCTTTGGAGACACTCACAGATGACTTATAAGTGGCTTGCTTGCTTCCCAGCCAGGAGACAAGCACTGTGCTTGCCAGATGAACTGCTCAGGAGACAGAATCGCTCGGAAGTGAGTCACACACTCCCGAAACGCATGGCAACGTCCCCAAGAGCTGGCTCCCTGCTATGGCACAGCTTTCCTCTTCAGCCTTAGGTAATGACTCCCCTTCCTTCTGAGCTCCTCCATGGAAATGCTGATGGCTCTCTCCCCTCCTGGCATGAGATGGGGAGATTAACCATGTAAGAACAGGCTCCTTCCTACTGCAGATTATCCAGAGTTGTCTACACAAAAAAAGCTATCAGCAGGCATTTAAGGCATCCTCATAGCTAGGAAGGTGATGTCTCAAATGATGCTGTTAAAGGACAACAAAACCAAATGCATTTTATTTATCTCAGCAACACACACTCTACAAATGTCTCAAATGCACTGAAAATGATAGGGAAAAATGCTCAATTGCCACTGAAATGCATTCTGGCCTGGGGGAAAGCAGAGCAGGACAATAAATACTGCAGTTCAAGGGGGAGTCAAGAGCTCACAGAAGTATTTCACTGGTAGTAAAGGAAGAAGAGAAAAGGCAGAGCTTTTGTAGCCAAATTGAAGCTGCCTGAGATGGCAGCTTATGTAGAAAGTGCTATTCCTTGAAAAATACAAAATATATGAAAGAGTGCCTTTCCTGAAAGACTTCCCACATTTCTTTGTGATTTCCAAATCAATTTAGGATAGATCATGAAAGGTAGCTATATCCAGCAAAGAAGAAGATGGGCTATCTCCAAGCACAGCACAGAGGGATATTCTGTGGGGTTTTGTGGGTTATTGATTCTCTGCTGCACGCTACATGCCACAAAACGCATTCATTTCACAAATCTCAGATCTGTCAAAGGAAGCGTAATGCTACAGCCTGGCATGTTCTGTAAAGAGAGCTGGGGAGACAGAAGAAGTCGTTGGAGACCATATCCCTGTAACAGCAAGGAGCTCTGAAGCAAAAACATAGGAAGATTGTTGGAATTAGGCAGTTTCACAGAAGATGAATAAGTAAACTTCTAGTGATTCTGGTCCGACTGACCTGAGGAAAGGACAGACTTCTCCTTCAGGTACCTGTAGGTACCTGAGAGACTTCCTAACAGAGCGTAAGGAGCATCAGCACCACCACTCCCAGCTATTGCCAGTTCATTCAATACTGCCTGAATCACTCTTAAATCCATTCAAGTCCAAACCTGAGGAGGCTGCACCAAGGAAAGGGTTAACACTGACTCCAGCCTGCCCCCAGAACAGCACAGCCCTTTGCTCCCAGCCCTGGGTGGTCCCATAGCTCCTTGGCCAGGCCACACACTCTGGGTAGATGTTGAAGTGCTCCTGTGAGTTCTGACTTCCTATGGAGCTGCAGCTTTAATCATATTAATTGTTAATTAACAGGTATCCTTGTCTGCCTGCTGATTAAGTGTGAGAGCAGGAGGGCAGGTCAGGCAGCAGCTCCCTTGGCTTAGAGGGCAACCTGACAAGGATTAGCTCTGGCTTCTGCATATAACTGAATTAGTGCTGCCTCTGTGCAGCCATGACCCACCTTTCTCCATTGCCCTCAGTATGATGACCAGCCCAAAGAACAGGACCAAGCTCTTCGCTGTAGCTCAGACCGGGTACTGAGAGCCTATCATCAGCATCTGCCAATGTCTGACCACATGCTAGTACTACATCCATCCCAGACACCTGCCAACAGCAGCCACTTCACTCACTCTCTGGTCTGACTGGTTGCATCCCTCCAAGTATCAGGTTTTCAGAAGCCCAAACCCACATTCCTTGCACAAGACGCCATTAAAACCCACGGGAACACTAACACATGCAAAAAGAAGATACTTCTCCAAGCCACAGGGGAGAGGGGTGCATAACTCCATGTACTGAGAGACAATGCTGAACCCCTGGGCTTATCCCAAAATCCCTTCATCCCCTCCAGCCAGGCTCCAACACTGCTCTGTGGATGCACAGGGACAACCACAGTGCCAGCCAGCCCAGCTGGACCACAAGGCTGTGGCACAGAAAGACCAGGAAGATGCCATGAGTTGGAAGATAAGCTCAGCAGCAGAGCTTATTGAGGCATCCTCCTCCTCTCCTGCAGGAAAGCGATGCCCAACCCTCCACAAAGCTTCCTATGGGAAGTTTCTGGCACTGGGAATGGTTGCCAGCACAGGATTAGCAGCCTGTTGATTTAAAGGGCTTATTACAGGAGCTTAATTCTATTTTGACAGATGAAAGTAAGTCAATTACAGCTAGAAATAGCTCAGAATTTGGGTTGTGGGTTTTTTTTTCACTTCCTCTCCTCCCTTTCACAGAGTTGTGATATCGTTTCCTTCCCTTTCCTTATCTCAAAGCCAGCATTTTCTGTAGAATGCCTCTCCAGCCCAGGGAAGCCTCAAACACAGGCACTTGGGGCAGACACAGTTCATTCTTTCTCCCATTACTGCTGCCTGTGATGCACTGTGACATCAGAACCTCCCTTCCTCCCAGCCTGTCTGCATCCCTTCTCTGGAGCACCCCTTTAGGCTTGCTCCTACAGGAAATGACCCCCAAATCTGTCTCTGCCCACCCCTTGTACTTACACATAACCTGAACTGAGACAGAACACCACCCGGCATGGACCAACGGGCCAGAAAAGCTCAGGTTCAGAGATGTGTGGAGTTAGAAGTACTCAAAATGATCAAGAAATATTAATGCTGAAACTTAAGGTGAGAACATCAGCTACAAGAGTGAATTCACATCCTGGGAGATCAACAGGGTTAGTCAGGATCAACAGGAACACCTACTGCCACTCCAGCATAAGCCACCACCAGCCCAGGCTCCCTAAATGAATCACGACTCTCCTCAGAGAAATAAAGCAAGAACGCAACAGCCCACCCCATCCTGAAGCTACTTACATGGAATTCTCACCTATGGGGCTCCCTCCTTTGTAACCTGCCCATCCCCACCACAACCTGTGTGTCCCACACACCTGAAGTTATAAGGAGAGAGAAGAAAGACCCATTCCTTCCTCCCCAGTAAGTCCCTTCACCACCACCTGGCCCTATTTATCTAATCAAGAGGACCAGACCATATCAATCCCCTCCTTGGCTTGGGCTGGTCATTTAAGATGAGCAGTGCAATTAGCACCATCACAGAGGCTACTCATGAACAGCCCTGCCACTGCTATGAGCTCCCTGACCTGACTGGCAACTGTCACTTAAGCACAAGGTCCCAAACCTCATCACTACCTTGGCACACACATTTCTCCAAAGAAAGCTCTAACCATAGGCTGGGAAATTACCATGGTGACACATAGGAAAACGTTGCAAGACTTAGGCTCGCTATGCTGCATGACTGAAAGCCCTGACACTCAAAGGGCAGAGCAGGGAGCCCCTGCTTGCAAGGTGGTCCTTAGTTCTCATCTAGGGACCAGCCACTGCCTATGGAGTCCTTGCAGGCTGGGAGAAGGAAACAGCTCCAGCACAAAGCAATGGATCACTCTCCAGCTCAGGAAGCTCATGAAGTCCTGGGTCGGAGCACACCAGAAACACTCTCACCCTCGGACAGCGTGCAGCAGGCGCAGTGAGGGGTAGGCAGTCCTGACGTTGATGTGATGCTTCAGGATGAGCTCGTTCACCCACTCCACTCGCTCCTTGCCCCCCTTGGCCATGAACGCCGGGATCCAGAGGATGCTGCCGTTGAGGCTGTGGAGGCGCTGCAGCAGCTTCTCCCTCCAAGTCTCATTCACCAGGTCCTCGAAGGCGCGTTGGATGACCGAAGGGTTCATAGTCACCAGGTCTGTCTTCATGCCCACGTCCTGCGAGTACTCCTGGACAGGGGCCAGATTACACCTGTGAGGAGAAACACCAAAGAGCCCTTTGCAATGGACGTGAAAGAGGGCAGTGATAAACATGAAAGGCACTTGATGCCAAAAGCCAGGGCCAGATGTGCCCATTTGCCCTTGCTTTGGGGAGAAGGAGGAGGGAGAATGAATCTGCAATAAAGAGAGGCTCTGACCTGGTAATGATGAGCCATCTTAATATCAAGTCATCATTCCTCAGCATGACGGCATGTGCATGCATATCCCTCTGGGGCAATGCTAATAACAGACATAACTCTGGTGTCTGGTGGGTGGCTCCGGACGGATCAGTATCTCTTCTGGTGCGGTTCAGAAATAACATGTAGCAACAAACCTCCCATCTTTGCTGCCACGGCAGGTTTGCAGCAAAACAGCCTTTCCCACACAAAGAAAGTGCTTGCCTCTTACGTCTACCCTGCTAGGGTAATACTATCCTAAATCTCTTTTCTCCTCCTGGTGCGTCCCTGCTAACAGCAGACACAGTGGCACCAGCAGCGATAATGACACCAGCAGGAGGTGGATGCCAGGACATGGTCTCCACAGGGTTTGGCTGTCTGTGACCTTCAAAACCCACCTCTTTCTGTGGGATAAATTGGTGCCTCCTCCCAGGCTGTGCATACAGGGATGGGCACACGCGCTTCTCCAGGAGCTCCTGTGCCACCGGCTTCTGAGTCACACCAAGGATGTGGGATAAACCGCCAACAGATCACCCTCGTTATATGGTGCTTTCCTACAGCTCCTTCAGGAGGGATCTCTTGCCACTGAGCTGTGCCATGCACGTGGCACTGGGTAAATGGCACCAGGGACCAGCTAATGGGGAGATGCAGAGAGATGCTCCTCTAGCGTGGTAAAAACCAGAGGGTAGACGTGTGTTTGCACACTGCGTGTTCTCCTGCGGCGTTTTATAGAGAAGTTACAGTATTTAACGAGCAGGAATTGCATCCTAACCATCTGTGTCGATAATCAGCCATTACTACTGTTTTCTCTGCTTTACAGATGGAGAAGCTAAGGGAATAGTGTAAAGAAAATCCAGCTACTGGCACATAGAGCCCTTCCAATCCACTCATCACAGGAGTAAAATCACTGAAAATGAACACGGAATTGAAGAGCTGTATCCTAGACACAGAACCCATCACTGGTCACTGTCAGCCCTGCTGAAAAGGCAGCCTGGATGGATCAGGAAGATGAGGTCCAAGTGGTGGCTCAGATAACCTATGGTGGGGACAGCAAGACCATGCCAGAGCTGCACTAGCTGGGGCAGAAGCTGGTCAAAATCCCAATCCTTACACCCAAAAGAGCTTTTCTCCTGCAGCTTTGCTGCCTGACATGAAAGCCTCTCCCTAAACTTTGGCAGGACTGCAATAAGCAATTTTCCCCTTTTCTCATTCTGATTTACACTCAAGGATGTGAACGATAACACCCTGTCCCTTGCGGACAGGATGGAACTGCTAGCAGCCAGGCAGGCTGGAGCAGCCAGATTTGAGCAGGGGGCAGAGGTGACATTATCCTCATTCTCATGTCACACTGGGGACCACCTCTGTGAGACACTGATGGATTGGGCTGTCTTCATAATAGACTCACCAGAAAGCAAATGTCTGCACATACATAAATCATCAGCAGACTGCTCTGGCCCCTCAGCTAACAGATGAACACAGGTGTCAGGGATAGGAGGGCAGGTATGCTCCTCCTCTTCACTTCAAGCATCTTCTGTAACCAATTCAGTGTGCGTCCAATTGGGGGTCAGGATTTGTTGCTGCAGGTACATGGGGCAGCACATCTGAAGGGACATCAGTGCTGGGGATGGAGCAGTGACAGGGGAGCACCAGAGCTGGGTGTGCACAAGTGTGGTGCCAGGGCATTGTGTGGTGCACCCAGTGCTTGAAGGCAGAAGAGGGTTTGGGAAGAATTGAGCTTGCATCCATGGGAGAGTCCAGGGCCGGGCTTGTTTGCAAGAGGGCAAGCATGAGGGAAAAGAAGAGGGAGTGCTTGGGAGTGGAGGTGATGAGGGTTAATGGTGAACGGGGGGTTAACGGTGTACCATGAGAAGACACGGGGTGTGTTTGCAAGAACACTGGGTGAGCACTTAGTGGTGGATGGAAGAGCTTGCAGCAGGGTGTTTGCATCGCTGAACTCTACACATGATGTCCATGGGGCTGCAGGGCTGCACGGCACCATGCCACCAGGACCCCAGTGACTGCTCCAACCCCCCCCGAGACCCTCTCAGCCCCACTGTGCTATGTCCTTACCTTATCACGAAGCTGTGCGCATCGATCTCAGGCCCACAGCGGCTGCTGAGCAGGACCCCTGAGTTGCCCACGATGGCGCAGGTGGGGAACTGCTTGCCCTTGAGGGGCGAGGTGCGGGGCAGCAGCTCATACAGGTTCTGTGAGACGTTCATGGTGCTGTCCCTGTCAAACACGTAGTGGATGATGTCCCCCGGCTTCAGCGTCCCCTTTAGCACAGAAATGTCCTTCTCTGCATCCAGGAACTTCAAGATCTGTTTCCTGAGGACAGGGAAGAAAACAGCCCCATCAGATGAGGTAAAGAGGTCATATGTAAGATGAACTCTTGCCTCCTGGCTGCTCTGTGGTCAGTCCATCTGATAGATGCTCCCCAAGAACAGCTTACAAATGGGTATCACCATCTCAACGCCTGCCTCTTCTCCACCCATCCCTTCCCAGAGCAGACTAGCATCAGCCCAACATTAGTGGAGAGTGCCTGCATTTACCCCAGGAAAACAGCCTCCTTCTCCCCTCTGTGACCCATTGACAGCACAAGCTGCTCCCACTTGACCTGGAAAACAGGGGCTCAAGTTCTCCTTATGTTGTTGTTGCGAGGCCAGCCGGTTCAGCTGGGAATTCATTTCCAAGTGATCGCTTACAGATATGAAGCCTAGCTCAGCAGGAGATAAGCCTTTTATTTCTTCCTTGACTTCTTTAGATGATATACAGAGGCAATTTGCCAGCTTGCACTAGAGAGGACCAAATCTGTCTCTTGTCCTATAGGTAATTACCAGTACCTGATCTTCAAAGAGAGTGTCTGGTTGTGTCTCCATTTGGATGAGGCTGGTTTAATGTTGTGCTTAATGCTTTCATTACTTCTGTCAACAACAGCTGGAGATGAAGAGTCATTTATTACTACTTCAGCTCTAGAGAAAAGAAAGATGGGGAGAGGGAGAGAGGCAGGATCCGTTAGCATCCCAATGGCACTTCTAATCACTGTCTTCAGCTCTGGCTGCTGGTATTCAAACTTCATCAGAAAAGCAAAATTGTAGTTATTAGCTAAACAAGAACTGAAAGCCTGTTTGTATTCTGCTACACTCAAGCAGACATAAATCCTTAAATACCTGCTCACTTACACGAACACAGAGTTACAGCCAGGCACAGCAATACAGAAATCTTACACATGTAGCTGTAGAGAGGCATGCACACACAAATATGAGACAGCCTGGCAGATGGGCACTTACAGACCAGACATCCCCGAGCCTCGGGGAGCCCCCTGAATCCTCCAGACATTTCCCACATGGGACCCTGTTGCCTCGTGGTCGCACATGAACACTCTGAATTGGAGCCATCTCAGCTCCTGGAGAGGGTTAAAATCCTCATCAGAGAAGTGCAATCTTCACCCAAAGGAGAGATTAATTTAGCTGAGCTGCTGGGTGCTGCTTGTGAGCCTGGGCTATGAGCATCACATACTGAACAGGGGGAAGCTGACTTGCTGATAACTTTTCCCTTGTTAGAATGAGGATTTCAGCATCCCTATTCCTGCTCCAGGGCCAGAAATGAGCAGAGGGACAGGCAACAACTAGGTGCTGCGGTTTGGAGATGGTCACTGGGACCCCCCAGCTTTTAACCCCTGCTCTAAGGAGCAAACCAGCCCCAGCACTTCAGTGTTGCTTACATCAAATGGCATGAATTAAGGGAGTCTCTGAATACTTGATGCCAGGCAGCCACTCTCCAAAGAGAATACCCAAGCATCTCATCAGAAGGCTGTGCGTGCATCTGCAGCCCCAAAAAAACCTTCACACTTCAGAGCACTCTGAAAAACATACAGGCAAAGCACTCACTATCAACTAAAGAGAATCTCCCTCTTCAGTGCAAAGGGCTTCTTCCAGCTGGGAAGTGGTTTGTAAATACATACATATAAAAGAGCACATAAACCCCAAGGAGGGAGAAGAGTAAGAGAGATGGAGCAGAGCCAGTGGCCCAGCAAGGAGCTCCCATGGACACACTGTGGCTCACACTATGTAATGTTTTGGAAAGGCAAGGGAATGTGTTTATAAGAGCTGGCCGCCAGTGTCCTTGTTTGTGTTTGTACAGTACCTGCCAGTCGAGGCTGCTGGCTTTGTATCCATTGTGTATTCTGCTGTATGACCCTGTGTCTTGCAAAGCTTATAAAAAGGTGTCGAAAATCATAAAGGGAAAATGGTAAAGAAATCCTGGCAATAACTGAGATCTTTGTTGGTTTTGCCCATTTTCTGTGTTTTGATCACTGGTGGTGGCATCATCACAGAATGGGATCACCCGTTCTTGCATGGCATCACTAAGCGGTGCAAGTGGGCTATTGGTAATACTGGGCTGATGTGAAATCATTGTGAAAAGCACACTGAGAGACTCTGAATGAAGCTGTGATGCCACGAAATGACTGCAATGGAGCAACATTACTGAAGTCCTTTACTATAAAGCTGAACGAAGTTCCAATGTCAAAGACAGCGGTCTCTCTTCTAACATCACTTGTAAGCCTAAGAAAATGGCAACTCCAACACTGACTTATTTTCACAATAAGTAACTCTCTGCTCCTCGTTCTCTCAATCACCACAACTTGCAGATCCTTGGTTATTTGCAAATGATTATTGCACTGAGATGGAGGAAGGAGGGGGAGAAACGATTAAGAAAATGCAAAGCAGAAGTGAAAAGAAACAGATACATTTGCTAAATAAGAACAGCACTATCCAGTGAAGAGGAGAAGCAGATTAATAGCTGCCTTACAGCAAAAACAAATGAACACAAAATCTAATTTACAAACCTATTAGATTTGCTATGTAAGCTGTTCACAGCTGATCTGATTGTACCTCTGCCTCCAGAACTCCTGCAAGACAAAGGAAATGCATTATTTATAAACCCAGCACCTCTTTGCCAAGCATTGTTCAACAGTCAAGAGATCCTACTCTGAAGGGTTCTGAACAGAGACACTGCTGAGCCAACCTTATCCCATCCCATCCAGGAAGGACGAGTCCTCATGCCTGTGAAGGGCTTTTCACATCCATCGTCACTGCTGCCCTACTGTGACCGTAAAACCATTCCCACAAAAAAGCTCCTAACCACCCCAATTAATAATACTTGTGCAATCCAACCAGCCATCAAAGACATCTGGTCTCTGTCATCAAAGCAGCATGCAGCCTACAGGTTGAATTAAATACATCTCTACTTTTTTATTATGAGTCAGGTGTTAGCAGTGCATTGAGAAGGTCTTCTCCATCCCCAGGTTGCCAAGGGACTCTCCCTATCCTTTTCAAATGGGGACTGAGCTGAATGATCTGGATCGGATTCCCACCACTGCCTTCTTGGATTTTCAGCTGAGACCACCCAACATTTCCACCGTATCCAGACCAAGCCACCAGCCCCCTGGGTCACCTCATCTTCACAGTGCGCCACCTCCCAGCTCCCAGTGACCCAAACCAGACCCAGAGTCCCATTCCAGCCTGCTCCAACTCCTGAGTGCCCTGAAGCAACTTGTCCCAACATGTGGTGTTACCCGGCGGAAGCTTTGAGGCCAATTCACCACAGTCATTCACACGCAGGAGCTGAGATCTGAAGTGACATCCTTGTCACTCCCATGGCTTAACACTACTGCATGAGAACAGGTACCAGCCCTGCCTGAGCAATACCTAAGGGAACAGACAGCCAAACTTTCCAGCACCTGTATAGTGCTATAATGAAGAATAGGTGGCACCAAGTCACTTCAGAAACCACCACCACTCTTACAACCTGTGAATCCTCACTTAAAAATAAATACATACATCAGTATATATACATACATACATAACTATATATACAATTATGCATACATAAGTATTGGTCTGCATCTACTTGGCTGCAGAGCCCCTTCTTGCTTTAACTTGCTGTTTCCCAAAGGGTGACAAAGAACAAGTCACACACTTTCTGATGCTCAGTGGGACCTGGGCTCCTAGTCAGACACAGTCTAACTGCCACTTGCTTATCACTCAGTTTTATTGTTTCCATTGCACAGATATCCAAATGAACATGCTCATAAAGAGAACCAAATTTTCTTCCAACAGAGATACTGCTACCTGGAAATACATACCTTAATGAGAATGTATCTCAGGAGCACGTATTTCTACATATTTGTCCTGAAAAAAATCCCAACTGCATTAGACATAAATGAAAAAGAAATAGAGTGTGTGAACGTTTGGTGCGATCAGACTTGGGGGATGCAAAGTAAATCCCCTCGTTAAGCTAGCACAGCCCTCTGCACCGCCTAACATCAAACCTTTGGGACAACAGTGGTTGTCCCTTTCCTCCCTCCTGCTGGGGACCATCTACGGCCAAGTCAGAGTGATTCTTGCTCTGACTCTCTTCTCTTTCCTTGACAAACCTGAGAGTCAGCGAGTTGCTTCATTTTTCGGTGCATCAAGGGAACAGCAGGACTAGCTTATTCCTAGAGCCTACTGGCATTTAACAACCTCTGCTTTAATGGGGCTCACCACAGGGTGTGGGAGCAGACTGGATTAGTGTGCTAACCACACATGCTTTCTGAGATGTCTCCTCTGAAGGAGCCTTCCAAATGGGATTCACACTCCTTCACACTTGCCATACGACAGATAGGGTCTGGATTAAGGGCTTAGAAAAAAAAATGCTGCTCTCTGATTAGGTGCTGGTTTGCAATCTCTGTGAAAGGGCAAGGAAAACAAAAATCACAAATTAGAAAGTGCAGAGGACCTGTTTGCTCCCACCTCATCCCTGTTTTGTGGCTATGGCAGGCCTGATCCGAAGCATCACATCATATTATTCAAATACATTTATCCAATCTAGCTTTACATGCCGCCAGCGACAGGTCTGGGCATGTCTCCTCCTGAAATTAAGGCAGGCATTGACGCTGGACGTGAGGAACGCAGGTTGAGAGCACATCTCCCGGCTCACTGTGTGCAGCAGCAGTGGGGAAGGAGATTTCGCTGCTGAGCAGCCCCTCAAGGGCAGTTTCTTTCCCCCTCATACACTGTGAAAAGCAAAAGTTTTCAACATATTGTAATGCAAACAGAGCATGAAGTCTTCTGCTGTCATATGTGAACATGGGGAGTCCCATGACTTGCTCCATGGCTCTGGGCTCACTGCTTTCTGGCTGGCAGCAGCCAGCATGCTCTCATCTGAGATGCTGGCAAAGCCACTGCTCCCTGTCCCAGGTCGTACAGGGAGAGATGGTATCTCTCTCAGGGCCATGGAGCTTGCCTGAAGCTGGGATATGATACTTGGCTGAAGGTCTTTGCTGGTTCTATGAATCCTAAAATGCTCCTGTGGCTTCAAAGCCATCAGCCTTTTGGCCCTTTGTATCCTACACTGCAACTTCTGAATATCTTCCTTACAATCTCCCGTTGTACAGGTGAAGACAACATGCACTGCAAATCATAGAATGGTTTGGGCTGGAAATGACCTAAGATCACAGAGTTCAAACCCCTTGCCATGGGCAGGGACACCTCACACTATCATACCATGGGATGCATTGCCCTGTGCAGCACCCGGCTAAGCTCAGCTCACCAGAGGGTACCAGCCTGGCAAAACAGCCGCTCAAAACACCCATAGTTTAGCCAAGCATGGTGTTTCCCCAGGTTTACCATACTGCATTACCAACACAGCAAGCCAGTATCATCGTACTGGTTCGTTCCTTCCGCCTGGGAAGAGGAGAACATTAAGAAATGGAGGGCACTAATTAGAAGGCGCTTGTTTAGAAAAAAACCTCAGCCCATTTTATCTTCCCTCACTGACCTGGAGTTTCAAATCTCTTGGCTTCAAAAGGCAAAGACCAACCTCGATTAAAATTGCACAGATAGGCATTGATTTTGAAAAGCTTTCTAGTGCTACTCCGTGTTTAGATTGAATTGCTTTATTAATCTGGTTGTTATCAGTTTGATTGTATAGCCAGCTCCACAAAGTACCAACCTGCTTCCTAATCCTATTATTTACAAAACACTCTCTTTTTTTGACTTCTGTGGGGATGTTTTCCAGTGATAAATCGCATCTATATGTGCTAATGCCACATTACTGGCTTATGCCATCCTTTCTCATTTTTGCTTTGAGATTTTCAAGCTGAATTTCCACTATCTAAGATATTATATAGGTCAAAACATTCTGTGCTCAGATGTAAAGTGACACTGATTCATACATCAGAGGATATAAAAGAAGAATTTTCTTATGGTTCAGGTCCAAATTTTCTTGGCTGAATAATTTCTGACGAATCAGATATGTGAAGACTTTTCTATTCACCCACTTTGAATGGGCTGTTCGGGGATTTTTGCATCCCCTTTCATAATTTCTCACTTCTTAAATGATTCTCTTAATTATTGCTAGGTACAGTTTGGTCTTGCTTCCAGCAATTTCGATATGTGAAATCAAAGCTGCTTTGACTGAACAAGTAGGTCACATAGCCTCTTTGGGTGAGTGGATCTCTAAGAACAGGATTTATGCGTCCATATTCTAGGGCTTACAAATTCCAAGACGTGTTTTCCATGGATATTTTACATTACCAACCTCTGAGTCCTGCTCCCTCCAGCATCCGTTGCAGACAATACACATGAGATGTAAGAGCTAGCCAGAAATTTCATCCATACCCAAGCACCCATTTCAGTCACATTTGTGGAGCTCATTCCCACTGGAATAAAACCTCTGCCACTTCCTCACCTTGGGCAAACCCAAGTCCTCCTCTTCTCCCTTCTCCACATGAAAGAGAGATAATGATCCTTTGGATAAATTCTGCTTAACAATCCCCCATCTGAATTCCACAGAAGGAGAGTTCAGAGTGCCACAGTTTTTATCTTGAGGGGTTCAAATGATTAACACACACTACGTTTTCTCAACCTGCTTGTGTGTTAGGTACATTTTATGACGCTTGCTTTACAGCTGGAACACTGCGGGGTGAAGTGGCTTGGCCCATAACACCAAGAAATGACAGTCCCACAAGCCAGGACAGGAGCACTACTTACAGCACACCAGCCCTCTTGAAAAGGCTGCTCTTTCCTTGCTAAGAGTGAGTATGGCTCTTGCAGGGTGAGAGGGCAGGATACGTAACCCAATACGTAACTACAGCAATCAATCTGTAAAGGTCTCACTGGCCTGAAAAGCACACAGAGCCACTGGGCTCCCAAAATGGCTGCAGACGGTACCCATAAGGCAGTCTGTATCTGTTAAAAAAAGAAACCACCACGTGTATTTACTTTGCTTTTTAAGGATTGCTCTGATGTTGTCCTCAAGGCCAGAACTGCTATTTTCTATCTGAAGGCCATATGAACCTGTTCAGGCATCACCTTCTCAAAATCACTCTCTCCCTCCCCTTCCCAAGGCATCTCTGTGAGGAGCGGATGCAGAGCAGGATGCTTACAGCTCCTCCGCAGGATGCTGCTTCATGGCCAGGCAGAACCCGTCACTGGAACTGGGGAAAGGGACACACTGCCCAGTCACTAGAAATGAAATTCAAACACAGAGAACACCTCCCTCCTTCCAGACTTGACAGACTCACTGCTGCAGACACTCACAGTCACATATAATCCCATGTGCATTCACGGGCATAAGCCAGACCTTGCCACATCAGGGATTAGCTGACACCTGCACAGCACCTCGCTGGAGATGGGCTTGGATGCACTGACTACCCTGTTAAGCGAGTGGATTAATTCTGCTGACTAAGAGCAGTGCAGTCATTAAGCTAAGCCATGCTCCCCCCACCAGGTCCTCAAAGATGGGGTAGGATTCCTTCAGGCCAGAGCTATGACACGGATCAGGATATAGGTTTCAACTCTCTCTCCTCTTTCCTGAAATTCATGGTTTGTGTTCAGATCAGCAGAGCAGCAAATACGATTCCAGTTGTCTGTGAAAGAGAAATAACTGGCTTCCAAGTGCCAACCTGTCCAGCCTGTCCTGCAGGGTGGAAAAGCAAAGGTGTCCCAAGAATCCAAACTGAGCAGAAAACCAGCCCAGAGGCTGGAAACCAGGATTTCTTGGGTACCATATCCTGGTTTTCCACCTGTATATCAGGTCTTGATGAAAAGAGGGGGAAAGGCCACATTCATCAGCAAGCGCCCTTGTGGGCTTCTCACTAGACACTCAAGTGATTTCTGTGGGGTTTAGGTGAAAGAGCCCACTCATATCCATAAGATGTTCTGCTATCAAATTTGGAGAGGAAAGGCTTTGCTGCCACTTAGAACTACAGAATGGTTTGGTTTGCAAGAGATCTTAAAGCTCATCCACTTAGTTAAAGTTCTAACCCCCTGCCATAGGCAGGGACACCTTCCACTAGAGCAGGTTGCTGCAAGCTCCATCCAGCCTGGCCTTGAGCATTGCCAGGGATGGGGCAGCTGCAGCTTCTCTGGGCACCCTCTGCCAGCACCTGAGCACCCGCACAGGGAAGAACTTGTGCAAATTAGAAACGAAAGCCAAAGCCAGGTGAGAACCGATGGGACTGGAGATGCATTTTGGAACCTTGAGACCATTATGTACTCAAACACACCATCCTGCATCCTCCCTAACACTGGCGTTCACCTACCCAGACGCGCAGATCTCGCCAGCTCACTTCTCATCTCTCCTTCCTGCGTCACATTTCATAACGCACCAGGAGGAGCCAGGACATCTGACACTTGCACATCCTTCCCTGTGACATTTCACCAGTCATTTCCAAGTCTGTCATCCCAGGGGTGTGGAAGAGATCACCATTAAGAGGATCAGTGGCCGTTGGGTAACCCCATGTACCCACACACTCCTGGTGAGCAAGGTTCCCTCTGCAGGGATTAATTGGGAAGACATTTCTAAAGCGTTTTGTCTGCTAGGATGAAAGATCCTGCAATACATCTTGATGAGATGTCTGAAATCACACTTCCATGTGTTTAAATCTCACTTGTTCATATTATCACAGCTTGGCAGCCTGAGTGTCAAAAACTTCCTAAATATCAGGTGCTATTTTTACTGCTCCCAAGTTTCATTCTTTCTATTCTTTCATACGACTGCATTTGGGAGAGTGTGCCCATATCATGGCATTCAGGAAAATCACTTTGCTCTGCTGGAGTCCTGACTCAGCTCTGGCATATGAGCTGCAGAGGCAGAACTTGTACAACCAGGCCTGTGGTGTAGCATCTTCCAGCAAGCCAAGGAGATTTGGTGTAAAGGCACCAGCTGATGGTCTCGCTGATGTTCATGTACTTGCTATTACTCACCATGGGGAACACAGATCTATTAGTCTCCTGCAAAGCAGCCTTGCTAATTTGGTCACCTCCTCCCATGCCCTTGCATCCTGCAGGCTCCTTCCCAGGAACCAAGATGGGAAAGTCAGAGGTGCTCAGCATCCCTCCCTGCCAGGTGGCAACTGTGGCTTTACATCAGCTCCGCAGGGTTTGGCTCTGAGATTTCTACCTGGCTACAAATCACTGTGTGATCCTGAGGACACGGGAATCAAGACACATGAGTTCACAAAACAGAGACACCTATTGCTTAATAGAGAATTAGCCAATTAGGCAGAAATGCATATATGGCAAACCCAGTGAAGAACCAGCAGGAATGCTCTGATGACTAAAGGACATGAGGCAATGGGAGGGACACTCATGGCAGCCTGCCACCAGGACACTGCTTGGGGATCAATCTGCACTGGGATAACCAGAGCATCAAACCCAAATCCCTGTTCCTGCCCTGAGCTACCTGCTCTGAAGCACCTGTAAGAGGCAGGAAGATGCTCAGAGCAGCCTGATGGTCACTGCTGCCCACCAGGAATCCCATGGTCCAGGACAAGTGCATCTCCTGAGCCAGAACAGTCTCCCCTGCATGTGTGGAATGTCAGGTCTCACGTAAACACGCATTTACCATCATATCAGCACAACTTGACCCAACCACCCTGGGATGCTCTTGTTTCATCGCGGCTCTAAAGACAAAATGCTCATGTGCTCTCAGGGCTCAAATGTTACACATTTCACTTCTCCCCATCCTGCATACTAACAGGACCATATTCTCTCTTTCATCTCAGGTCTTCCATTAGAAGTTTATTCCTGGCATCAGTTCAGTTTCTTTGGCTGTGTTAATTAAACAGTCAGCAGAGAAAAAGACATTGAGGCAGGCAGAAACGATCCACTGAAGGGTTTGGGACTGGAGTGTGTGTGTGTGTATTTAGCTTTCCCCTTCCGGAACAGAGAAGGAAAAAAAAACCAAGAGCCCACCAAAGACCTAGAAAGGAGCTGAGACAAAAGCCTCACTGCTTAAAACCCAGATCTACATTATGCATTTTCCCTGAGATAATTTTTTCAGCCAACAGAGCAGAGCTATCAGGGAGCACAAACAGCAGAGCACCAGTTTTGCAGCAGATCTGTCACCCTGAGCATTCACATCCCAGAAGACAAAAATCCCAGTGGCTCCTGCAGCATCTTGGATGCTGTGAACTCTGGGAAATGGGAATGGTGCAATATGAAAAGAAATCATGTCTGAGGGGCTGCGGTTCCTCCGGCTCATCCTCCCATACCCATCTCTCGCCTACTTTTCCCACTGGTCTGCACAGCCTCTTGTAATACCCAAGGTCTGGTTTCCTCTTTCGCTGTTGACGTGGGTGCTGAGGACCTCTCCTGGGCATTGACATCCTCCTGGAGTGGTTCTTCTGTATAAGCATTCTCAAAATAACATCTGGTGCCTCTACAAAGAGGGCTGAATGAGAGCTCCTGGATGACAGTGACGCTCTGCAAACCAGCAACTGTCTGAGCTATTTCCCCACCTTTACAGGCACTCACTAGCAATGGAGCCATCCAAGGACCTCCACAGGAGCTTGGTCCCCTGACGACAATGTCCAGAAGCCAACAGTGGTTTCAGAGCTCAGCCTCCTCTCTCCTCCCATGGCTCATAAAGCCACACCATGGAAATACAGGCAGCAGTAAGGAGGAGAAGTTTAATGACCAACTCAAGCTGCTGTACAACAGTTGAGTGTGCTTCTGGATGTCTGAAAAGATGCTGGAGATGCCTTATGACGATGCTTAACCTTCTCAGGGGAATCACGTCCCCTGTCATAGCTGCTGGCTGAGAGCTGAATTACATTTTTGAAGATGCCAGAAAAGCCTGGGCGGGAGGTAACAGGTCTCCATGGAAGAACCATCCTTGGATTCCAAGCTGCCAGACACGTGGCAATAGCTGGGGGCCACCACAATGCTGTTTGACTGAGGGAGGCTTTGAGAGAGCACTTCAAACCATGTTATGACTGTGACAATACACGGTTTTAAAAGCAGCCCTGCCCATGGAGAGTGCTGGATGGGGACGGCGTGCTCAGCATGCAGATGTCCAGGTTGGGTACTTTTTTGGTGTTTGTTTGTGATGTCCCCAATGGATTCCTGTATGCAATAACAAGAACTTTACTTGCAGTAGCAGTAAGAAAAGAGTCCAGCACTTAAATGGGGAAAGAGCTGACCCGGTGCATGAGCAGCCAGCTTGATGAATCAGAAAATGTCAGAAGGGTCAAGAGCAGGGCTGGCAGAGTTAGTGGGATCAGGGTGATGAAGCTGCTGACTGCCTGGCAAAGGGGAGCATCCCTGAAGCTGGCAGTGTTTCTGCCTTGTAGTGTCACCTCCAAGAGTGACCATCACTCCTGGGCTGGTGCAAGGACTCCAGACTGGGTTACCTGATGGCAGGACACAGATTTGTGCTGTGGCATCACTTGCTGCTTCAGGACCATTTTGGGCCCACCACCCCCACACCAAGCACCTTAACCATGTGCTATGCTCCCAGTTCATCTTCCTCTCTGCCCCCAGCCTGCCCTCTCACCCTGCACCATTGCAATTCCATGGCAGCATGATGCCAATCTCCTTGGATCACCCATTTCACATCCTGATTGAAGTCATGGCTGGTAAGGACGCATCTCCCAAGGCCACCAACAACACCAAGGCCGTTGCTCAGCCAACACAAGACGTTCCTTATGTCTTTACAGTGGGAATACAAAGCAAAAGGAGCTGTAAGGACACTCTCTTCTTGTTTTTTTTTCCTTCCCCCCTCCCCTTTTTTTCTATTGCATAGCAAGGGGCAGAGCTGCTGACACCAACTTGCTCTGCTGTGGTGATTGCTGAAGGACACCTGAAACTCCACTCCTACAGTGAATTTACTGTGCCAGAAAACTCCCTTGTTTCCAGAGGCAACAGGGGACGGAAGCCAGAGAAATGGCAAAATAATTATTGCCTAATGTTGCAGTGTGTGTTTATTTCTTGCTGCTGAGGATGACCTAGGCCCAGGAAAAACAAATAACAGAGGCAATTCGAAGTCTGCCTTTGGAACATCTGTGTTTTTATAGCAACTGTGCCTGTAGATGTATTTAAGTAGTGCAGGTCTCAGGGATGAAAAAATACCTGTAGCCTGAAAGCCTAAGGAAAGATAAGGGAGCTCTTATTGAATGCTTTCCTGGAAGATCAAAAGCACATCTGGCATGCCAGTAGGCATTGAAGAACAGATGTCCAAGCAGAATAACCATAGTTGCTGCAGAGAATACAACAGAAAATGCCCCCTTCATCTATGTCCAGGAGAAGCCAGGAGGGCTCTGGGTGGCCGCGGGATCTGCTGTGTCACTGCTGGCCACCATCCCAGGACTTCGCTCTGTGCCCATGAGTTCAGTGATAGCATGGAGGAGTGGGCACCATACTGCTGATGGCTGAATCACTTAACCTCACCATTAGCTGCTCAACAAACCTTTGCTAAATGGACCAACATTTGGAACTCCTTGTTCTCTGCAGGGAGAAAAAAAGGCTTCCCAGACTGGGATTGTGCATTTGTGGGCTTAGAGATGGGAAATAAAAAGCACACTTGGGCAAAAGGGAAACTTGAAGAACTGTGGGAACTGCTTTGCTCTCTTCATTGCTCTGAGGGTGGGAACTGGTAACAGCTTTAGCAACTCTGCACCTAAGAAGTGCTGGCTGGAGAAGTGCATCCTCCTGTCACAGCTACTGCCCTCCTCCTCCTCACTGGAAAGCTCAGAAATTCCCTCCTTGGGGGTCTTGCTGCTGACAATCAATCAGGACTGGACTGGATCAAAGAGTAGCTTTTCACTAACTGCACTGTAAGGCCCCTAGAAGGGCTGCTTATGTTCATGGTGCTGTGGTTTCTTTTTGTTTCACTGGATTATTTGGGGGTTTGGTAGTCCTTTCCATCCTGCTGCTCCCAAGCCCCCCTGCAGGACACCAACTCCCTGTAGGTACCACTGCTCCTGCCACTCCCTCAGAGCTAGGCTTAAGGAAACAAGCTATGGATATTCATCTCCTTCAGCTTGCCCTAGGCAGGAGCACAGGGGGTTTGTATGCATCTCTGTGGCAGCCACCCCTGCCCCTGCAGGAGGTGAAGGAGTGCTTCACAGGGAGGAAGGGGAACTCTGCAGCCTACCTGACACCCGCTGCTTGAGCTCAAGTCATTGTCAGAAGAGGTGCAATTAAAGCCAACACCAAGCATATTCTTACTCAAATCAGTGCTCCAACATTGCTTTTATTTTCAAGCCCGATGCATCATGGGGCTTTTGTTAGAGCCCTGCCATACCAAACAAACTCAAAGGTCTCGCCACTGGCTCCATGTACATGAATAGTTACAGGGTATCTGCAGTCTTCTGTCCTGCAGAGAGCTACTACTCCTCCAGACCAATCTGAGTAATTGTTGGCTTATGTGCACCTGCTGTGTGAGTGCAGAAAAAGTGTATGTTGGTAGAATACAGCACCTTTTTCAACAAAACCTTATGGTGCAGAGCAAGTCTTAGACTAACTCTGGGTCAGGTGCAGTAAATCACAGCCTGAACATCTAAGCAGGACATTTATACTCCCTGGACCAGCCTTGACAAGAAGCGTTATGACTACAGCACGCTACAGACCACTCAGAGCAAGCACATCAGCCACCATAAAGGACACAGAATCTCTCTGTGGCATTCCTGAGCCTTCAAGAAGCCGGCGTTAAGAAAGGGCACACATGGAAAAAGCAGCAATTTACTGACAAGCTTCCTGGCAGGCTGGAAATATGAGATGCTCCTATTCATCACTTAAAAAAGAGCAGAATGTAATTCCTCTGGTGATGAGGATGGAAAGGCATGTGGCCTGGGCTAGCAGAGAAAAGGTTGGCTCATACTAAGACCAACCCATTACCAAGTGTCAAGTGCTCCCTAAGATGGCTCAGGCGCTAATTTGAGAAGTCACCTGGTGGCAGCGGGTCACCAGCTCCCTCTACAGACAGTCAGGACACAGCCGGACCCCTGCAGAACCGCTATAGCTGATGCATAATAACAGAGTCCCTTTAAACTGGAGCAGAATTTTTCTCCTCTTCACTGGCAGTAATTATTCCACTCAACGCCGGGTCCTTTGTCTTCCTCTGCAGCGAGAGGTCTGTCCCGCTCGCCTATCCTGGAGTGGATGAAGAAATGGCTGCGATTGCATTAGTGCTCCCCAAGACAGACATTGAATGTGTCTTTTGTTTCCTTGCAGGGAAACAAAGAGCCGGAGCTATGGAGGGAAACGTAAGCGCCTTTGGGATGCAGGAAAAGTTCAGCAGCCCGGAACCAGGTGGTTGTTTGGGAACAAAGTGCCAGGACCGCTCGTGGCAGCAATACCTCACCGCAGCAGCACGCGCTGGTGAGCACAAGGAGTGAGCCAAGGCGAGCGGGACAAGCGTGTCTGCCTGCCACTGCCATCCCGCAGCACCAGTGCTGTGTCCACGAGTGATCTATACGCACAACGACAGGGATGTAGCAGGGGTGGCTGCAGGGTGGGAGGGACAGGCTAATGAGAGCGACATGGCATCAGGAGCAAGAAACTGCTGAATGTTCATCCTTGCCCTGACACTTCTTTGTTTCAGCATCTCTGGGCGCAAGAGGTGGTGTAGGAATACCTGGAGGAGCAAAACAGGACTGCTTAAGGAGCAAACATCTTTCTCAGCAGCCTCTGGCAGGCAGAGCAGCTCCAGTCACCCCTAGCTCCTGCCTCCCCTCACCTGCGATGCTGGGAACTTACTGTCTGGGAAAACAGCTTGTTTCTTTGGTTGTTTTTTTGTCCTTTTGCCAGCTCTATTTTTACTTTATACCTAATGACCATTTTGTTCTTTCTTTTTGCAATTTCTCAGTATCTGTAGGTGAGAGAAATATGTTCCCCCCTGCTCCCACCCGTACGAAGCATATTCTTCCAAAGACAATCCAAATTGCAGGCAGGGGGCAGGGTATGTGTAAAAGTGGGCAAGCTGTTCGCTCCTTACAATAATTAGAGAGTGTTTGGATGCCAAGGAAAGAGAAGAAAAGAGTTGCACCTGCCTGCATTTCCCAGCCCCCCTTTGTTTCTGCCCAGCTCTTTGCTTTCCCTAAGGCTTGGGCTGTGCTGGCCAAAGCAAAGGTGCTCTGTGGGGTATGGAGGAGAATGCTGAGCTTCACGATCCATCAGCCAAATATCCCTGAACTGGGGGAGAGCTGCATAAATATATGGTACCACACTAGCCTCTAAAAAAGAGGAATTATTCCCTCCTAGACATATAGAGAGCTCCTGGAAAACTTTGGAAGGTTCTATTTCTCCACACTGTTTTGCATTGCTGCTGTCACACAGTTCCCTTTGTCCCCTTTACCTACAGGGCCCGCCTGCAAAAGATGCTGTTATCATGGGGCCCCCAAAGTTGAAAACCCTTTATCATCTCCTGACCTGCTGCAGATGAGGCACTCGGCTTTTGCACATCTCCCCAGTGATGTACTTCAGCCAGGTCAGAGCACTGTCTTGACCATTCCTGGTACCACTGCAGCACACAGAGATGAAGTGCTCTTTGTGCAGGGCTCCTGTGCTAAGACCTTAAGGTGTAAGATGAACATTGTTCAGTCCCTTGCTGCGTTGGTGTTTGAGCTCACCAAACCTGAACCATTTGGGAAAAGAAGGGTGTGAGATAGAGTAAACCAAGAGAAAGGGTCAGTTTGCTCTACTTCATGATTACTTCTTGATACAGCAGGGTCCCACCTCTGCTCTGTGCTTCCTGGTGATGGAAGTACAGGAACTTCACAACCTGGGGTGTAGAGTGCTTCTCTCTTTCCCAGTTACCTCGTGCATGCTGGAATGCTGTATGAAACAAGCTGCTTGTTGTTTCTACAGAACTCATCTGACCCTGTTGCCATCTCTGCCACTGCACTGCTTGGCAGTACTCCCTTGGAGAAACTACAGCAACAAAACTCAGATACCAGGGCTCGGAGAGAAGCAACCAGCAAACATTGAATTTCCAGTACACCCACAATACTGGAAATCCCTAATGAACCAGGGTGAAAAACAGGACAAGTAAGTAACAAAACAGAATAGATTTCCAATAAGGGCACAGCAAGTTCTAGCAGGCAGATCTAGCAGATAGGGAAGGAGAGAGAACAGAAGCCAGAAAAGAAGATGGGAGGAAAGCAAAGGGATCGGAGCAGCCTGTCCGATGGGGGAGGAAGCCTCGGAAGCTTTTCATTTCCTTTATTATTATATAGATAGTGCCAGCTCATTGCAGAGCAACAATTCATCCAGCCTGGTAACCTACAGCCTGGTGCTAGATGTTTCTGGACACGGCTCCTGACCTTTAAGCACTTCTTGCCTGCAGCACCCAATATAATATAACAATGAAACAATAACAAACATCACTGCATTTCACTTACGATTTCAGGCAGGTGTTTGTTTTGCTGTAACACAGTGGCAAATGCCACAGAAAGTCCTTGTGCCATTTGGGCACTACGAGTGCACCCCATATTACTAGAATGACTTGATTTGTTTTCCCACACTGCTGTAACGAGTTCCTCGAGTAAATGCAAACCCTACTCTCTACATTTGCTCCTCTCATCCCCCAAGTTTCCAGCAGCCTTCAGAGACGTGGTTTATGGGGTATGGAGGGTGTTGCTTACCTCCTCAGACTTAGGGGCTGCATTAACCCCTGCCATACAGGGCACATGCAGGTAAACACCCACCATGGAAGTAATCGGGAAGGGGTGATCACAAAGCCCCAGACGCAGCTCATGGATTGAACTCTCCCATCCTGCTCCATCACTGCCACTCAACTGCTCCCTGCTCACCCTCTCCTACTCGGCGAACAGGTCCTTGCCCCACCACCCTTAAGACTGGTCCTTCATTCATCACCCCAGCAGGCTGGTGTCCTCTCCACCACACCCAGCTGGACCAGCACCCAACATTTTGGGCTGCAACTTGCCCCACCAGCCCTGGCCAGCAGACTGCCTGCACGACCATCCCGTCTAAAGACCCACTCCATCAGCCCATCAGCACTGCAAGTGCCCACACCCCTCTCTCCAGACCAGTATTTGCTATAACATCTCTTTGGACTGGTACCCGTTCCAGCATCCCTATCCAGACCTGCACGATATGGAGCATCCCTACCCGGACCGGCACCTCATCGTCTCTAACGGGACCGGTATCAGACCCCGCGCCCCGTCCTGCCCGGCGGTGGGGCGGTCCCTCCCGGGGCTGCGCCGGCTCCGCGGCAGTACGCGGGAGCGGAGAGAGCTCCTTCCCACTTCGGCAAGGCAAGAACCGAGAGAGACGGAGACAAAGAAACTGTCCGGGCGCCCGCCCCCTTCTCCTCCACCACCGCCGCCGCCGCCGCCGCCACCACCACCACCACTGCCGCCTCCCCGCCGCCGCCTCCAGCAGCCCTCTCCTCCGCGCCCTTCCGCACCGCTCCGCGGAAGGGGATATTTATTTACCCGCTCTCCTCCTCGATCTCAGAGATATCAGCGAAGATGAGGAACCCCACCAGCAGCGTGAGCAGCGCCAGCGTCCAGCCCCGGCACGGCAGCGGCATGGCTCCAGGGCTGGGCTGGGCTGAGCCGGGCAGCTCCGCGAGGTGCGGAGCGCGGAGCCGCG